>JAQRGC010518248.1:0-11383 GCA_028659135.1 Plantago lanceolata | reverse complement strand
TACATTAGGAAAGTCAGGTTTTTTAAAGCATACGGTTTATTTAAAAACCACTTCTAACAATAGAACTAGTTATAAAAAGCTGACTTTCCTAATGTATTAGGAAAATCAGTCTTTTATGAGACTTTAGCGCCTATAATAGGGGATATTATTGACTACCTTAATATGTGTGATTTTAGTAGAACGTCAATTAATCTAAATAGGAGGGAATATTATTTTATAATTTGATGTGTGTCAGACAATCAAAATTAAATTTGTTTAAAAGCCAAAGAACAACTACAAGTATACAAAAAAGATTTGAGTGTAGTGGTGAACTAAACACGAGTTGTCAATCTCTAAGGACTTAATTAAATTTTGATTAAGAATTACTAAGTCGTTAAGTAAATTACTTAGAGAGAATGATTAAATGATTGAGTAAATCACAAGAAACAATGTGTGAGAGATAGTTGATGGTAGAACGATCATTGTGTGAATATATATGTATTTCTACATACTAGTGTATCATTGAATTAACAATTGGCACCATGTTGCAATCCGAGATTGTGGTCTCATGCATACAGTGTGTTATTAAACTGGAGAATTAAATCATATGTAGTAGATTGACTATAGTTAACAAATACCAATACGAAGATTTAAAGAATGTAAAACATATGAATCGATTGCATCCGAAACAATAACATAGCTATTGTATTATCTCAAGCTAGCATGTAGAACCCTAATTCATATATCACGATAGAGGATCTTGCTACACATATTCATAGACAAACACGCAAATAGCATATAGATAGACATGATCATAATCAGAATACTGAAGTGAGGTTGTTGAAGGTATCACGAAATTGACACGGATCGGTGATGCACAAAACTCTCGAGCAGAAAGCAATTGACGATGAAAAGTAAACAATTTATAAATTCAAAATGCTGAAAATATACATTGTCTTGAGCTCTTAAGTATGAAAGCCTCAACTAAATTTCTATGAAAACCTTGTGTAAGAACAAGGATACATGGAAGCTATGTATAGGTGTTGGAGCTTGATCCCAATAGGTGCAATGCAAGATGATGCGGGAGAGCGGCAAAACTCAGGAGGAGACGGCTGGAGGAAAAGGAATGATACGGGCGCACATAGCATCGGTGTGCCGCATCAAATGGCGCCATATGCGTTGCGACCGCGCAGAAGTTTGATGTGAGGGCATCTGGTTCTGTTCTTGTTCTTTGTTTCTTCTCTTCTTCAAATCTTCACTTCACGACTTTAAAACTCGATCCTTTCTTCACGAATCTCGATCAAACTTCACCAAACATATCTTCCGGGTAGACAAGTATTCATGGGGCACACAAACGAGCTCCAGGTTACTAGAAAGCTAACCAAAATACATTGTTTTGACCTAAACACATGTACATGCAATAAAACACACATGTGACACAATTTTAACATAATGCATGCAAAATGACATTTAAAGATTAGATTGCAGTCCTTGAAACACTACCGTCACCTTTTACTAGACAACTTTTTGAATAACTAAATCAGATTGTCTCTTAAAAGGCCGGTCTTTCCACTAATATGGGAAAAACCTGTTAAATTTATTAAAATCAAATGCACTAAACACTCCAGTTAGTAAGTAATAAGCGGTCTTTCCTGTAATAAAGGAAAGACATGTATTTTATGAGAATTTCTCAATTAAATGTGGTGATACATTCAATGGAGACATGGTGGGGAAGCAATTGTTGTATGACTGTTTGTTGTTTGAGGCTGCACTCAACCACTTGATCATATAATGCCTTAGCTTTGTATAGTACATGTACAATTTTCAGAGATAGTGACTTACCAGATATGTACATGTAGCAGCTGCAGTTCACAAAGGCAATGATCTAGACTCTTCTCCACGTTACTAGCTAGTGACTTACGGCCAGATTTGTGACACTGTAGTAGGTTGTTTTACGGCCATTCATTAGTCCCAAACACTGTCGGTAGCATAGTGCCATGTAAAATTAAGTGAATTTGTTATACATTCACTCAAATTCTAATGCATGTGAATGCATTATTTAAGAAACATCAAAATGGAACGTAATGTGATACTTGTTGGATCAATCTATGGAAGAAAATGATACATTGGTCTGAAAAAGGAAGTCACCGTTCAGTTCGACTGAGATTTTATGAACTAAAATGAATGAACCTAAACTTAATTGAAGTATAATTTCGAAATACTCAAACCTTACCTGAACTGAACCGGACACAACTGAACTTAAGGTGAACGGGACAGAGCCGAAGAAGTCAAAAAGACCAATCACCTTATAATTTCACCTTACGTTTTGAAAGTTACAGATCCATTTATCACTTGACAGATTAGATTTTTACGTAACATCTATCAAACCGACTTATCATAGTGGAAACACCGTACTTTAGTCGAATAGGGTGGATATAAAGTTAGGTGACAGAGTCAAGGTCACAACTTACAATTGCCAAACACACAAAATCTGAAACTTTCTTCCTTTTCCAAGGGTTACTATATACCAAGAGCTTAATGATACTACCATTAAATTTTCTATGAGAGAGATCCTACTATATATAAATAAAAAAATCAGACATTCTGAAACTGGAACCTGGAGCTGTACCAAACCCACAAACATACTTCTATAACTATTATACCGTGCCCAGGAATGATTGAATGAACAGTTGAATACACACAAACAGAGGATTAGAATATACTGTAGTATAAAGCATTACATGTAGAAGGCGAAACATGAGTTCAAACTAGTTATAACTATAGACTAGCAGTCCAAAATGTTGTCCCATTCTACAGTAAAAGTGTCCCTCATGGGTCCGATAATAAAACTTATTGCACATGTTGAAAGTTTTCCAACTACACATAATAATGCCTGTGTCACATGAATGAATTCATGTGTTTCTCTTTTCAACTCTTCCTAAACATTCAACTCCATTGTTCTCCAAGACATCAAGTACTTTATCTGAGCTGGAAGCTTAATCACTTAATGATCCAATAATTGTTTATATAGGAGTACAAAATCATGTTACCGTTGCTTGTTTTGATAGATAAGGAGTAAGAGAACAAGGGCACGCTTGTTCTTCCTTTTATCAGAACACAACTTGATCTAGGATGGTCCACATTGAACACATAAGGATGAATATACAGGTTGTATAGGATCAAGATTGTGATGAAACTGGTAATTCAAACACAGATGATGATGATAGATATAAGATACTCTAGTTGCAGGTTACACACACTGACAGTGCCATACTCATATGATGGTACATTATCCTGGTACGAAAGTATCATACGGAAAATACAACTACATTGCTTAGACTTACTCTTGTGACCACTGACGATAGGATAACAAACATGCCAGGAGTGTTGATGGGATAGTGCCAGGGATATCTAAAAATCTAATCACAAAAGCCCCATATGAATTCACTCAGTTTTTTTAATTTATCAAAAAAAAAAAAAGAATGCTATCAATTTTCCCAACATGTTCTGTGTCACACCTTCATTCCGAGTAGTCACTATTCAATCTCTTCTGATATTTATACAATATACTAGAATAACAATTGTGATTTATGCTGAACTTCTATTTCAAAAAACAAAAAAGAGAAATAAAGCATACCTCCGAACTGTAACAGTTTCTCCGGTAATAAAGCTTCCAAGAAACACTTTTACATCATTGCCCTGCTAATTATATGTAATGCCGACTGATTTACAGAAGCTGAAGCATGTCCTCCTTGATAGTAGGTAACAAACTGAAGTTCACCCACAGATCAAATTCCCACTGTATAGTGTACAATAAGCAGGTTGGCTGCCTCAATGTTTTAGGTGATATTTGGCTCAAACCTCAAAGTGAACACATAAATTTTCTACAAATGGTTCGGTAAGGTATACACCATAAGGTGAACCTGATTAATATGAAACAGGAAGAAGTTCATAGCAGGTGCAATATAGAAAGGAAGATGACTCTATGCTTATGGGCATAGTGAAATCCTCCCAAGTATTTGTAGATGCTATAATTATAATACATCGAGGATACATTCGTGATTCTGTTCTCCTGGTATATACTGAACAGCTACAGGTAAAGTGACATGAAGAACTCTGACAAAACTGGGGTATCGAAGCCTTAGAGATGCTGGTCAGAACTACAAAATAATTCCTTTACATGTATAACTATTGGACTTGACTGTTGTACAGGTAATGTTAGCAAGTAACTTTCAAGGTCATCCGTGGCGCTTATAAACAGAGAAGACTGTAGAAAACAAGAGGTATGAAGGCATTATCAAGCTGAGCTGTGTAAGCCTCCAACAAACCACTTGTTGTTATTGCCAAAATCAAAGAAAACCAATGCTGCAAACACACAGAATTGGTAACAGATAATGTCAGAGTAGCAGACAAGATCGTAACAAGCACATGAATAAGTGCCCCAGTAAGAATATTAGATAAACAAAAAATAAGTGAGATGAAAAGACAGGAAAGAGATACCATAGTGAAAATGTATCCAGTTGCTGCTAGAAGTGGAAGAAGGGCTACACATGCCGCAAGAACAGAAGTAATTCCAGCAGCGGTGCCCTCAATCGTTTTCTCTGGAAAAAAGAGTACATAAATCCAGTTAGATGGAGAATAAGGACAGGAGGTTAATAAAATTCAAGGAGAAGGGTAAAAGCACGTACTGCCAGTTTTGCTCCATCGAAGGACTCCATACTTGTGGCCCACCATAGATGCCTGATATGGACAGATAATACAATTAATTGACAGAAGCCAACGATGATGAGCATTCTGAAAAAGGTATGCCTTAATAGGACATTAGGGAGAAGCTAGTCCAACAAGAACTCATAGTTCAAAAATGTTAAAGAGAAGTATAAACCATATCTTCAATTCATGTAACAAGAATCCCTTCCATTCTTGGATAAAATTTTAGCTTTCAGCGGGGCTTAGCCAAAAGAACAAATATAGCATTATAATAGTATATGATATATAAATGCAATGAAACCTTAAATTGTTTTCATCATAAATGTTGTGTTCATTTTAGAAAGAGTCAAAGAGCTTTCTGACTAGACGATTTTATATTTCCAAGTAGAAAGAAACATGATCCAGTTTACATATGCTGAAGTCCATATTCTCATGTTCCTAGGTTGTTGCAATGCCTACTTGTGACCAGAATGACAATGATCATTTATATATGCTAGGCGAAAACTTTAAACAAACCAATTAAACGTCCACTAATAAAGAAGTGAAATATTGCATCTTGAGGCGTAGGTTTGATAAAAACATGCATGAGTGCTAACAGATATTTACCATTGTGTCTCCAATACCAAGACTCAAAATTCCAGCAAAGGGGGCCAGTGGCCGATCACTAAAACCAGAAGACAGCCAGATAGGAAGTGCACAACCTAATAGAAGTGAAAAATGGCTGAACAAACAAGAAAGTTTGATTATAGTCTGTGAGAACCAAGTACTTTACGGAGATATACTGTTATGATTTACACACCTGACAATTAAAAGATCAGAATCACGATGGTCCGTAAAAGCATTCATGAATTGGTGAACCAGCGGACCTAATGGCCAAATCTTCCATATCTGCCAAAATAAAAGCATGAACTCTTTATTGTACATGTAACAAATATATGATGCAAACCACCTCTGGAGCAGAGATAAACATGAAGATATTGGTAGGATTATATGAGGGGAAATTATCTTTTTCTTTACTTATCTTTATAACCCAACCGAGCTGGGCGCATCTAACTGTGCAAGTGACAAACTGCAAAAACTTATTACCCCCTCCCATTTATTTTATATGTTTTGGGTTTTTACCTATTTGATAAATATAAGATGTCTAAGGATCTTTTATCTTGTATTCCGTTAATCACCACTTTTAATGCAACAAAAATTCCCTTTAACTTTACAAAGAATACGTATTCTATAGGTCAGTTTATTTGTCCAAGAAACCAACATCATTATTTTCAATCTTCATAACTGAAATCAATGTTGTCTTATTGTGTGTGAAAAAAAACTCAAAACGTCTTATAAAAAACAGGAGGGTGTATATGCTACCAGTTCGACTGATCTCTTAGAATCCAAATCATAAAGTGAGGTTTCCGAGGTAAAATAACTATGTGCCGATTTCCTCTCACTGGAATTTCACCAGTAACAGGGACAACAAACGTTCTCAGGGGAAATATTGGAATATTGAGGCCTTGGAGTAAAGTTCAAGAAACAAAAGAAAGATAAGGGCTCAAGCGAAAGAACTTTTTTGGTACTCAAATAAGTGAAATAAAGTTGTTCCCTGATGATATGATCTATAAGAGCATACCTTTAGAAATTGAAAGAATTTATCTCGTCACTCCCAGGTGACAACAACAATAACAGGGGTAAAAAGGGAAGGGGAGGGGAGGAGGATCTACACATTTATCCATCCCAACATGTGAAACGAGGATTACTTCCTTGAATATCATGCATCTCTTGCCCTACCAATCAAAAACTTTTCAGAGGCAAAGAACTGTCTGTCATAGCCATGTCCCAAAAACATTGCCGAAAAGTAAAGAAAGAGTTATATATTGGTTGCCTGTTAGGTTGATGTATATTTTCAAGCTGATGGTAGCTGAAGATGTATAAATGTAAAAGGAAACAAACAATTTTATTGAAATGATATAGAAAAAGAAATAAAAGAAAGTGATTTTAACAAGGACTTACTCGTATGATTTCCAACAGGAGGAAAACTGCCAAAGCTGCACCAAATGCCAGATTAAGGAACCTTGGCTGAGGAATACCGAAAAACATTAGCAATTAATTCTACGAAACTGGATGATGTTGCAAAGGAAACTATTTCAACTTCAATATACCTGAAATACAAGGGCAGGAACAAAGATTGAGACAGCCATGAGATGGTAGTATTTGCGAAGAAGTATCCTTTCAGTCTTACTGTCCTTGGATATGCTATAAAATCGTCTAATAGAGAAAAATATCACAACCAACCAATAGGTGCACAGTGACAATCGCTTGAGTGGGTCCGAGAAAACGAACTGAAATATCCTGATAAGAAAAAATAAATAGCACACAATTTCATTCTCAAAAGAATATAGAATAAGCAGACAAGTGTCACTCGCTGACTCGACCACAGAAACCAAGTGTTCTACTCGAAGATACATGGATAACATACATCTACTGTCGTTTACCTATTTGTCAAATATAAGCACATATAGAACAAACGTACAGCAAACTGATATCATTGTCAGTACTGAAGTATGTCACAAAAGCTTCGTATTACTAGTTTAAATTCACAAAACGTTCAAAAGAACTCATTTCATGCTCCCAAAGAGTGATTTATTAAGTAGAGTGTCCAGCTCAGGGAGAGAAAGAGAATAAGAGAACCTCATGCATTGGTATTGACCATTTGATGTCATTCAAAGATCTTTGCTGAACCCTGGTCCCTCCTGGACCGGAATTGGTTACAAACAACTACTGTCCAGGTGACATACAGGCCCCACAGCCCAACATATGCACTTCCAGTGCACTTTGGCCTCACTCATGCGCATGCCAGGAAATTACCCACGAGGCCACTCACCACAATACTACTACTCATCAAGGTCACTTAACTTCAGAATCTTATGAATGAAAGGTGCACCTTATTGGATGTCTAGCTTAATCAATGTTGTTAAGTTCTTATCACACTTAAGGCTATACCAGTTGCAAGTTCTCCTCATAAAACATTTGCTTTACACAAATCAGGTAAACTGATTTCCAGTGGCAAAAATAAGCAAATGTAGACCTGGATTCCACGTGCACTAAATAACATGTACCTTAGTCAATATGCCATCAACAGCTCAAGATGACAGACAAAGAAAATTATTCAATAACAAACATTTCTTCTTTATTCTTTATCTTTTTTAAGCAGAAAATCTGAATATTCAATATAAGAGCTGACTCATATAAGACTGTATCTGATCCCAAGGGCAGCTTTACGGTGAAATTGACTTTAATATCCAAGTCTAGCTATGTTTATGCTACCCATATGTAGAGGATGCAATTCTAAGTGCCTTTCGCTCTCCCATTATGTAATATTTATTTATCAAAAAAAAACACAATGCAGTCTGAGATAGCATTACCATAAGAATGGGTGTGTCTGGAAGGGGTGCACAAGTTGCATCCATGATGGAATAACTGTGAGCAACATTACTCCGAGTGAAACATAGAACAAAAAGGATCTTCGTTTCTCTTGGTTTCCCATAAATCCCTGGTTACTCACGCCGAAAAAGTAACCATACATTCTTAGAACAAATTTATAGAACAGCGGAAAGAGGAGGAGGCCAAAAATCACTCCCTGCATAAAAAAGGCCAAAGAAGTTTGATTATTCAAGAGAATGCTGAGTTGCCTTAGCTTCAGAGTGCAAGGATATTTTTCACTCTTGAAATTTATGAACCTACCTGGATAATTGTGCTTATTTCACTTCTCTTTATCCCGTTCTGTATAAAATGTGCCTTGGAGTAGGTAAAATAACCAGGGATCTGTTTGGTGACAGAACGGTTTTAGCCAAAATAAATAATCATGCCACTGAGCTACTTGAAGATATATACAAAATAGACTAACTTTAGTAGCAGTATGTGTCAACATATCCCCAAAATAGACTACAAGGCCAGTAGTCACCAGCAGCGACTCCCCTGCAAAGAGACCATTGTAAAATTTTCAAGTATGAACAACAACATAAGTCATAATGTCATACTCCCTTTCCCCCACCTGGAATTGCACAACTGCTAATGTCAGAACTTTTTCTAGAGAATGATTGAAAATGAAGAAAAAATGTTTTTCATCTCAACAAATTGAAATTATTATCACCTTATTTATTTTTCTCACAAAGAAGTACTACCCAAATATTTCGAGTATTTATCATTTTCTAATGAATTTTTCAAATAAGTTTTGCTAGGAGCAAACCTGCAGTTTCAGGCGGGATCGAGGGAGTACTTAGGTAATAACAAAACACATGAGCAATCCTAATTGTTTTTCTGATTACTCTAAAGTGGCAAAACATGATAGGTTCACACAACGAATTAAATTTATCCCCAGTTGTTTTCTGAGCCATATACGAGCATTTTCACAGCACACAAACCTGGTGTGGAAGGTACTATTATAACGACTAAATCCCATACCCCTTACAACTCCAATCCAACTAGCAACATGTTTAAATAGAAACGCAACTTACCAATCGAAGCACATGCAGGAAACACGTGGAGAATCTTTTTTATTAGTTGAACAGATGATAATCCATGGCAGAGCACCCATAATGACATTAATGCCACATGCCAAACTGCAAGGCCAGCAACATAAAGGTCAGACACAACACATATAGTGACTGTCTCAGTAATCAGGTATACCATCGCTAAAAGGTACCTAATCAAATCCAATCACAGATCCAAATGAACAAAGTGACTTCCACTTACCAGCAGATGATATCCCAGAAAATGAAACTAGGCCACATACTAATAGCGAAGTTGTAAAAACAAAGCTAGATTTCACATTCAGCGTGAAGATAGAGCAGGCTTTACTAGCGCTCTTGGCCTGATGACGACAGATCACGCATAGGAAAACAAGCACCGAGAAGCAACTGGAAATCGCTGCCCAGTATTGCAAGTTCAGATACTCACGCTCTGCAGAATGCAAACAAATGGATTTACATTACTAGGAAACAAGTTAAAAGGACTTCGCACTAAAACTCAAACACCTCACTACGTCAAAACTTCCTCCATAAACTACGAAATGTACTATATAACTAAACATTTAGATCATCTGCATCTAATCGAACTCGTGGCTAATAGCTAAGAATACTACCGTGGACCTCAAGTTCCCCCAATGCCACTCCTCTAAGACTCTGTATCAACCTCGAAAGCATAAGCCCAGGCACGGTCACCGCACCAAGCAAAATTCCAGTCGAAGCTCCTCGCCTAATCAAATCCAAAACCACCAATCAGCAAAAACTCGGTAAAATTCAAATCAAATAAATTGCAAAACACAACGAAATGGTCCAAAACCTGGTGGCGAAGGACGCAGCTAGGGGATTAGAAGCATCATCCGCATAGATCTCAACGGCGAGTGCAAACACGGCGAGGAGAGTAATCGACAAGGCTTGAGGGAGGAAGGCGATAGGAGTTGAGTAGAGGATTTGCGCAACGTAGAGCAATACCACCGCTCTCTCGCCGTTGAGCTGGTGCAGCAACGGCGACACTGCCATGGCGGAACCGTGTAATCGGAATCGTGGTTAGGTTTTACAGAAATTTTTGGTTGATTAGTGAAATGGAAATTGAAGAGAAGAGATCGAGGTTGGGTGGATTTGGAGGTGAAATTGGGGGAAATAACAATGGGGTTTGGAGGGATTTCTGTTGGGGTTTGGCGCGTTCTGATCACCACCTATGGCGTTTTTATATGGTAAGGTGAACAAGGCAGATGAACGGAACTACCGTTGAATTTCAATTCAAGCTATGTGCGGCCCAACGCCAGCAAGTTGACCATGTTGAAAAATTGTGATGGAGTTATCTCAATTCGCATTAAGAACTATAAGAAGAGTATCTTGGAGGGAATTCGTAGTGTTTTCGCACTTATTCCATTATGTTTCACACTTTCACTTGTAGTCATTGTTTGTTAGAGGCAGCTGGTAACTTGGGACGGTTTATCCACGGATTCCTTATCATGTCAGTTGGAATGTGTGCGTGTTGGCATATGTAACTGTTCCAATTATATTTTATGTGTGATTTTAGTCGGATTCATCTTCTTTTCTAGAGCTACGGAGAATTGACTTTATCTTTTGTGGAATTCCCTCTTGTAATATGTACAATTGTGCATGTAGGTGATTGTTGTGATCTCGGAGCACGTAAAATCTCTGTGTACTTACGATTTTAATGTTGCTTGTTTGATTGCATGTTGATGTGTTTGATTGAGGCATTTTGATTGCTTTGAGGCTTCGTGTTGTTTGTTATGAGTTAATTTCATATTGCTCCCCTCTTAGTTGTCTAGTTTGCATCAAAGTCCCCCTTGGTCAATCGATTACATCCAGACCTATTTTGAGGAGGAAGAGTTGACCAACAAATCAGGCGCTATTCATTAGTGACAAATCAAACATGCCCTTAACATTTTCCTTTTATTATTTACTTATTAAATTTTGTTATCCTTTTTTTATGAGTTAATATCTCCGGTGGCCAGAGCTTAAAAGTTCAAACGAGAACTGCCGGAGCTCCAATGGATGATCTTAGATCCGCCATCAGAGCTCTTGTGAAGAAGCTCCAATGGCGGATCTGAACCGCCACTGAAGCTTACAGGGCTCCATTTTGGTCCTCCTGCCATCGGAATAATTACAGTGGTCGAAGAATCTCCCATTTTCATTTTCTTATTTTAATATTTTAA
>JAQRGC010513001.1:0-17581 GCA_028659135.1 Plantago lanceolata | reverse complement strand
AGAAACGCCGGTGAGGATTCTCCTTCGTTTTTGACGTGAGCTTCAAAGCAGGCAGGTTGCATCTGCAGATCGGGTTATCCGTCGGGCTTGTAGCGTCAGAGTTGTCGGAATTCATGGTTGGTTGGCTAATTCTCGACATTTGAGAGAAAATCGGGTGAATTGGGAGTGAATTGAGGGGAATTGGGGTTTCGATTTTGGGATTTAGGGTTAGGGATTATGTATAGCAAAAGGGGGAAATGATTTGGGCGGGATTTTTCCCTCCAAATCACAGTCACGCGCTCCCGCGCTCTTATCTCCTCCAATTCGTTCCAATTTGTCTGACTTTTAAGTCTCAGTGGTCCAATTCGTGACATGTCACTGACAACTAAGCTTTGAGGACCAAAATCGCAAAAAATTGGATACGTAATGGAATTTGAGGACCGTATCTCCAACGTAGAGGACCAACTTTGCAAGGGACCCGGAGATAGGGGACCAAAACTGCAATTAACCCGTGAGCCTGTAGATTGGTTTCCACATGTGAAGATCAGATTGGCACCTTCGATGCTTGATTTTTTTGTGGTAGGTTGCTGGAATTTGTGGCATTGTAGGAATAAATTGGTCCATGAGGGTGTAGCTAGTGATGCTCTAGTGCAGGTGCAGTTTATACATCAGTATCTGGACAGATTTGCGGAAGCTGTATTACTGTTTCGGAGCAACAAAATTGCTGCTACTAATTCTCAATGGTCTCCACCAGTTTCTCCAATAGTGAAGGTGAATTTTGATGCAGCATGGAAGGTGGGCGGTATGGCAGGGGTTGGTGTTTGTATTCGTGACCAGAATGGATCGATTAAAGCATGGTGTCACAAGCAGTTTACGTATGTGGCCTCTCCAGAAACTGCAGAAGCTTTTGCTGCTAGGACTGCAGCACAGTTAGTTCGTTCTTGTGGTTTTACGCATGTTTGCCTCGAAGGGGATTGCGTATCTGTTGTGAATCAGCTGCAAAGCCCAGTCGACTCAGCTTCTGCTATTGGATGTATTGTGGCAGAAACTAAAGCTATTCTTTCTTCTTGTGTTTCCTGTTCTTTTCTTTTTGTTAGGCGTACGGGTAACCGTTTAGCGCATCTTTTAGCTTCTAGTCTTAGTGAGGATTGTAATGGGTTGAATTTCCTCCCTGCTGGTATCAGCACTTTTGCTGAGTTCTGATGATTAATGGAATCTTTCTTCTCAAAAAAAAAAAAAAAAAGATTGTAGATCGATTGAGCACTTGTTTAGTTACCTTCTTTATTATTTGGAGAAGTAATAAATCGTTTGATTCTCCCGTGGATGTAGATTGATTCATCAATCGAACCACGTATTCTCTGTGTCATTTACTTATTCTACAAGTTCTATTTCGTTCAGTAACTTAGATTGATTCATTGATGTGAGATGTTCATCGCAAGCTTGATCCGATTATACTTTGTTTCCCCGGTCAGTTTGCTTGTCTGGAACCAACAAGTATATTGTTTTAGAGTTTTAAGTTTTAACGGTAATTAGAAATGTATATGATGCATAGTTATGAACACATTCGACATGATGGATACATAAATGAAGGTAACAATCTAGCTCTTCAATCTTTTCTCACAATCCCATCATGAATACATATCAACCTTTAGGCTGGAAATTTAAGTGGCTTATCAAACAGCCAGTGATCTTATTTAGTAGTAATAGTGATCTGTGTCACTGGTGGTAACAAACATGTACTAGAGCCAGAGCTAGCTCTACATGAACCTTATAAGATCAGAAAACACATCAACACACTAACACAATATTACAAAGACACAAATTTGAGATTCCATAGTGTATATGATGATGATCAGTGTTTACTTCCATTTCTTGAATTTACCCTTGTGGTGACCGTAAAAGCCACCGTGGCCATACTTCCCGTGTTTGAACTTCCCATGGTGTCCATGGTGGCCGTAATATCCACTGCCACCGTGAGCATAGCCACCATGATGGCCATATCCACCATGAGTCAACTTGTGCGCACCATAAGCGCCAACTGCTCCGGCTATTAATCCTCCAATCCCAGGTCCTGTAATAATAATATATACAATTCATTCTATTGACATGTTTTGGCTAAATATATGAACCACATGATTTTTATAAAAAATTATAGTCGAGTCGACACACCTGAATGGTGAGCACCCGGATAACCAGTGTGAGGATAGGCTGTGGGCGGGTACCCAGAGTGAGCAGGAGGATAGTAACCCTGTTGAGGATATCCGGTGGGGGGGCAACCGCCTCCATAACCACCATAACCGTACATGCCTTTATTCCCGTTACAATCCATTGTCTTGAACCAGCTGAATAACAAAAATCAGCAACAGTGTTACAACATTTATAAGTAAGTTCACTAGCAGTCACATAGCAGAACATGTTGAGAAGTTAGAGAGAGTAAAACCTGAGTAGAAATCTCGGCTGGTGTGATAGATGAAGCAAGCTTGAATGGTTTGAATTTGATGAGATTGGTTGCTATTTGTAGACAAGATTAAAAGAACCAAAATGACTAGTTTGAGTATCATATTCTTGGAATAGGATACTATCATCTACCTATCTTCTCATAATTCACGCCTAACATATTGTCCATATGATTTCTTTAGGTCCGATTCTTTTCTCACTCGTGTTTATGTTCTTTCATATTTATGCTCTCATTCGCCCGTCCGCATCCGCTTAGGAGCTAACAATTACGAGTTGTGATACCCTTTAATATAGGTTTATCTGCAGGTCCGACGACTCAACAAGTGACTCACAATCACTCAAGAATTTCACTTTGAAAAATCTTCCTATTCTAACCCTAACATCTACTCTCAGTCTTCAGAGAATAAAATATTCAGCTATTGAAGTGATGTCCAAAATATAATGGAACCCGTTCATATATATAGGAGTAAGTCTTGTGAAAGACAGAGTTTTCTAGATAATAGACAAATTATCATTTTATTAATTATAAACTTAAAAAGTGTGTCCAACACATGAATAGAAGAGGTGTTGATCTTACTCAGGTCTAAGAAAAGTTGACTTTTACAAGAATTTCAAAATCTATAGTACTCAAATAAAGCCTATACCAATTCTTCAGTTAGTCGGTTCGGTTCGGTTTGTTTCCTTTTCGGCCACCCTTGATTCGGTTCTTGCCCATTTAATTCTGTTTTGCGGTTTGTCGGGCCCTACTGCACCCTTTTTTTCAACGTCAAATTTATCTCTAACATACTCCCAGTTTTACACATGACACCTTTACCACCTTATAACTACAGAAAATACACCCAAAACAACCTTATGCCTCCGTCGGGGTTCGAACCCACGATCTCTCATGTGCTACTCCAGCATCCTTACCGCTGCACCACCTGATTCGACAAGAATGAACAATTATTCTTTCTCACGTTTTTGCATCAATCGGGTTCCATGGATATATTTTGGGAGCTTGTTTCTCCAATAAATCACGTGATTCCAACGCCATTGGATTTGGGCGTATTCTACATGTTGTGACCTACCTTTGAAAGTTTCGTCGCATTTTCAAGAATCCGCCATTGATGAGTTGAGCCTTTTTAAAAGCTCTGTATGACTTCGGCTCCATTCAATACGATTGAGAGTTTCTGAACTGAACTTAACTAAACTGAATTGAAGTATAGATTTAAACTAAGCAAACTTGAGATGAACTGAATTGAATGGAACTGAACTGGACTAAAGACAATTGAAGTTAAGGTGAACTGAACATGGCCATCGTTTCTCGACCAAACTTGACGATTCTTTCATCGTTGGGTCCGTCTTGAGCTCCTCTATCATCCTTGCACAACAGACTATCAAATTTGAATATACATTCGGACATAATTTTGGCATTGAATTTGAATCCGACGTCACTTCCACCGGATTTTTCACCATTAGGCTTCTCATCAACATCCCCATCAAATTGTTTACTTCCTCGATTGTCTCCACCAAATTTTGGAGCCTTCCGTCGTTTCTTGCGGAAGCTTGATTGTGGATATTCGATAACCTAGGCTCTGATACCAAATGATGGGATTTTGAGATTGACTCAAGATCGTTCTTCGATAGTTAGTCATAATTCATAAACCACACGAACTAGCGTCCTCCATGCATTGTTGGTTCAGATAGTAAAAATTTGTTGTCAAGAATGACAAAAGAATGCGATATAGTCGGGTTAGCGAGAGAAAGAACAGACAAAGAGATTTCGGGAAGTCATCATATTATTTCGTGAAAGCGTAAAAATCTGGTAAAGACCTAGATCATGTAAATAGTAGTTAACAGACAACAGTCTTCCGTAACTAGAACTGTAAATGAAATAAATTGTAAATAAATTAAATAGAATCTATGTCTTATCTACAAGGAACCTTGTAGAAACCCTAGATACTGAAATAACTATTCTACATGATTTGTTGGACTTGACGGCCAACAACTTAGCCACAAACTGAGCAGCCCATGATCGAATCCCAGCACTGGCTAACTAGTATATAAGCACTTCAGGGCTATGCGGCTATGCCTATAATTATCGATGTATGTTCTTTTTGGTGTTAAATAGAGATACTTTCCTGGAACCCTAGTTTATATTCTTTCTTTACCTATATTGAACATTCTGATATAGCTTATGTTATTAGTAATGACTAATGATCAATCTTCCCTATCTGAGACATAACATGACAGTTATGTCTGGAGGGCGCTCACCGTGTGTGCTTTACAACGATCTATGTACTGAAGAATGCACTAGTCTTGATACCTTGATCTTAACATCATGTTACAAACTTATGTAGTACTCTATTAACTTTCTCTCTCTAGGGCGACTGTGGGCGATTTCACACAGTCAAGGTGTAAACTCGGTGCACTATGATTCCGCGGCGCGTCGGCCGGCCGTCGAAGAAGGCGGTGACGCAACCTGTGCAAGCAACTCGACCGATGACTACGCGAAGCTCTGCGAATAGTTAGAGAGAGATATTAAACTCGATTGGGATCGAATTTGTTGGCCCCTCTCGGAGGGCTGAATCGTCGGCGTCAAGCTGGTCTCCTCCGCCAGACAATATGGTTCGCACGGATGAGATTCCAAGCTTTGAGGCCCCTGAGAATCCAATTATTGAGGAGAATGTTGCGAAGGAGGTGTCTGTCGAACGTCCTCAGCTTGCTCCGGTGGATGTGCAGCCGCCAGTGGCTACCAAGCCTTGGTTGATTCGATTACTGGCAACAGGCAGCCAGATAAGGGTACGAACATTCAATTCTATGCTCCTGTTATTCAGAATGGTGAAATAGAAGTAGAAATTGATGTGTCTGATGTTGAATTTGAGCTTGAGTTCTGGGATAATGCCTTGATAATGTACGTTTTGGATAATGATTTAACGATGAATGTGGTGCGTTTATTCACAGAGAAAGTGTGGAACTCTATTGCAATGCCAGAAATATACTATAATGAAAAAGGATACTTCATTCTAAGGTTCCAGTCTGCTTCTGATAAGGATGAGGTTCTGAGGCGTGGTCCTTATTCCATTTATAGCAAGCCTATGTTCCTAAAGCAATGTAGCCCTGGGTTTGATTTATCTGAAGATCTTAAAGTTGTGCCACTTTGGGTAACTCTTCCACATCTACCTTTGCACTTGTTGGGTGAGAAAAGCATAGGTAAGATCACTAGCACCTTAGGAAAGCCTCTTATGACAGATGAATGTACTTCAAAAAAGCTGAGGGTGTCCTATGCGCGTGTGCTGGTAGAGGTGGATGTATCTAGGAAGCTGAAAGATTCTGTTACTATTAGAGACCATCTGGGGAAGAAATTTGTGCAGCCAGTGCTCTATGAGTGCACCCCTTTGTATTGTTCTAAATGTCTGATGATTGGGCACAACTTTGAGCTTAAAAAGTTAAAGAATACGAGGAAACCTGCCAAAACTAATCCTCAGTATGTTGCAAAGCCTGTTGTTGTAGCCTCAGCTACAAACCCTTCCTCCAAAGTATCTGGTGCTGGTAATGTCATTGGTACCTCTTCTGGTACTGTCTCTGGTCCTAGTTTGGAGGTGATAGCCACTGATCCTCAAGTTAATTCCTCTGCCCCTGAATTGACTATGGAAGGGAATGGGGGATGGTCTGAAGTGCAGAGGAGAAAAGCCACTGGAAAGGAGAAAATAGGGGATAATATAAGAGTTGGGGAAATTGAGGTGGTTCATTGGAATGGATTCACTCCTCTGGGGATTGGAGATTGTCTTCCAGAGGAGGAAAATCCTCTTCCATGATTATTTATTGGACTGTAAGGGGCATAAATAAGAATTCTAGGCACCGGGAGGTTGGCTCCTACCTCTCTCAAAATAAATGTGCTATAGCAATTTTGATTGAAACTAAGGTGAAAGAACCTAATGCAAAGAGAATAAGGGATAGATTAGGTTCAGTTTGGAGTTATCATGATAACTATATTAATCATGATAATGGTAGAATTTGGTGTTTATGGGATGCAAGTAAAGTCACAGTTTCTTTTGTTGATTGTTCTGCACAATTTCTACATCTGGCT
This sequence comes from Plantago lanceolata, assembly GCA_028659135.1. Taxonomy (NCBI): domain Eukaryota; kingdom Viridiplantae; phylum Streptophyta; class Magnoliopsida; order Lamiales; family Plantaginaceae; genus Plantago; species Plantago lanceolata. Next base: position 11,076 of record JAQRGC010513001.1, on the reverse strand, counting down.
GTGAGGAATCTGTAGGGGGACTTTATGTTTTGGCTTACTGCTGTTTATGCTCATAACCACCTTGATCAGAGAAGGGTTTTGTGGAAGAAATTAGAGCAGCTGGCTGGGATATCTTCTGGAGCCTGGTTCTTACTAGGTGACTATAATAATGTGCTGGGAGTTAATGATAGGATTGGTGGCACTGCTGTACAACTGGGGGAATATTGTGATTTGTCTGATATGATGACAAGGGTTGGTTTGTTTGAGGTTCGTACCTTTGGCCCGCATTTCACTTGGAATAACAAGCATTCAGGGGGGGAGGGGCTTAATTCATTCAAGGATCGATAGAGGATTAGCTAATGTGGAGTGGTTATCTTCCTTTTCTAATCTCCAGTTGAATATCCTCCCAGCAAGGATCTCTGATCACTGTGTCCTCAGGTTGGCACCTATTTACAAGCCAAAGATGGATCATGTGATGTTTAAGTTCTTGAATGCTATAACTAAAGAGCCTGATTTCCTGACAATAGTGAGAGCTAGCTGGAATGAGCCTATTCAGGGGACTCCAATGGTCTGCTTATGGGGTAAATTAAAGAGGCTTAAACCTCATATGCGGCAATTGGCCAGGAAGTATCATCAAATCTCCCAACAAGTCCTTGATAACAGAGAAGCGCTTGAGAACCTGCAGAAAGCGCAGAGCAGTGATCCTTTAAATACTCAGTTGGCCGGGGATATTAGGGATGCCACTCAGAATTTGATTGATACCCATATTGCAGAAGAAGAGATCTTAAGGCAAAAGGCAAAAATAAGCTGGTTGCAATTGGGTGACAGCAACAACTCTTATTTCCATGCTTCAGTGAGGGAAAGAAGCAAGCATAAAGAACTATATAAGATCACCTCTTTACAGGGGAATGTCCTGACTGATAAGGCAGATATTGAAGCTGAAATTTTACAGTTCTATACTTCTTTGGTGGGCTGTGCTGCTGGGGTTACACAAGGGATTGATATCCCTGCAGTCAGAAGTGGCAAAATCCTGCAGAGAGTAGGTGCCCTGAGGCTGATTAGGCCAATTGAAGAAGATGAGATAATAGCAGCTCTTAAAGGGATCAGTGAGCTCAAAAGCCCCATGTATAGATGGCTATAACTCTGCCTTCTTTAAAACTGCTTGGTCAATTGTTAGGGAGGATGTGGTAGCTGCAATACAAGAGTTCTTTGTTGAGGGTTCTATGTATAAGGCTATAAATTGTACCTTGGTCACTCTTATCCCAAAAACTCCTACTGCTGCTATTGTTAAAGAGATGAGGCCTATTTCTTGTTGCTCAACTATTCTAAAGATCATCTCCAAAATCCTTACTACTAGACTTGGTGAAGTGATCAATAGTATTGTGGATGAGATTCAATCTGCTTTCTTACCTGGGAAGAATATCCATGATAACATCCTTCTTGCTCATGAGCTTGTAAGGGGCTATGGAAGAAAGGGTGTCTCTCCTCGATGTATGATACAAATGGACATCCAAAAAGCCTATGACACTGTTGATTGGAATGCTTTGCATGATATTATGGCTGAGCTTGGTCTGCCGGGGAAGTTTATTCACCGGATCATGATCTGTGTTACTACTGTATCATACAGGTATTCTATTAATGGTACTCCGTCCAAGTTATTAGTTGCAAAGAGAGGTCTTCGACAGGGTGATCCTGTCTCCCCCTTGTTGTTTGTATTAGTCATGGAGTACTTGCATAGACTTCTGCAGCAACTTAAGTTTCAGTCGGATTTTAACTTTCATCCCAAGTGTGAAAGCCTTGGAATCATAAATCTTTGTTTTGCTGACGACTTGGTGATGATGTGTAGAGGTGATTTGGTGTCAGTTAAGCTGCTCATGCAGCAATTCCACAGATTTTCTGTTGCTACTGGTCTCATGGCAAGTAATCCCAAGTGTAAAGTTTTTCTGGGAGGAATTGAAGAGAGGGTGAGGTGTGATATCCTGCAGCACACTGGTTTTGGAGCTGGTTCCCTGCCAATAAAATATTTAGGGGTGCCTCTAGATAGTAAGAAGCTGACAATCAGGACATGCCAACCTCTCCTGGATAAAATTCTGGCTAGGATCAAGCATTGGACCTCGAGATTATTGAGTTTTGCTGGCAGGATACAACTTATCAGAAGCGTAATCTTTGCTATTGCAAACTACTGGCTGCAAGCTTTCTCTCTCCCAAAAAAGGTTATCAGGCATATTGAAAGTATTTGCAGAACATTTCTATGGACAGGCAAAGATGACAGCAACAGGAAAGCTCCAGTTTCGTGGGATCACATATGTGACTCAAAAAATGAGGGTGGACTGAATATGATATCACTGGCAAAATGGAATCAGGCCACTTTGGGCAAATTGCTTTGGAATATCACAAAGAAGGCTGACACCCTTTGGGTTAAGTGGATACACTGTTATTATTTAAAAGAGTGCAGTCCTGAAACTTACTGTCCTGCTCCGTCCTGCTCTTGGATTCTGAGAGCTGTATTCAAGAACCAGCAAAAGATTGTGCAAACTGAAGCATGGAGGAAAGCTGAAAGGACCGGAAAGTATAAAACGGGGGAAGTGTACAGACAGTTGCGAGTATGCAAGCCACTGATGCCTTGGAGAAAGATTTTCTTTGGTAATATTGCTCGACCAAGAGCTTTATTCTCTCTATGGCTTGGTTGTTTGGGCAGGTTGGCGACAAAGGATCATTTGAAGAGGTTTGGAATGATACAAGATAGTCAGTGTCATTTCTGCAGCATGGATGAGACTTTGGATCACCTTATGTTCTCCTGCTGCTCTATGAAAAAACTGTGGCAAGGTGTGCTTCAGTGGATGAAGATCAACCATGTCCCTACTTCATGGCATGATGAATTCAACTGGGTTGTGGCTAATTGCAAAGGTAAAAGTATGAAGGTTAAGTTGCTCAAGGTAGCTTTTGCTGAGACATGTTATGCAGCCTGGATATACAGGAATCAAGGTATATTTTCACAACAGCAAATACCTACAGATGCAGTTGATCACATTGTGCAGAAGATTAGTGTTCGAGCCCAAGTGCATGTGGGCCTCAAACTGTATTGTTCTCATTTGTAAGGGTTGTGGCCCATTAGCCTTTTGTTTAGCCCAGTTGTTGATTTTGATGTAGTCTTGTCTGGATTAGCCTGGATCGTATGGATCGGCTTGTACGCACTTGTTTTTGGTAATGGAAATTCATATTCTTGCTCCAAAAAAAAAAAAAAAAACTTATGTAGTACTCGAAATCGTCTTTATTGTTTCAGTTCTTGGCTATGAACGAACTGGTGCTCTTTAGGTCGCCTACGATGCCATACACACCATATTAATACATTTTTATCATTTCAGAATGAAATAAGAAAAAAAAATTAATAAGATGGCCAAGCATAAATTTGAAGCCAAGCATATATAGATCAATAAAACTACAGCCAGTGATTTTATTTAGTAATATTAAGGAGTCTCACTGGTGACAAACCTTGATGAACCATCCATGTAACACTTATGATCACACACATAGCACTTAACAGACTACTAGGTTATTGATTTGAGACAAGCATCAAAGGGCTCATTTGTTTAAGGTCTTCACTTCCACTTGTTGAATTTTCCATTGTGGCCACCGTAGCCCTTGCCAAACTTGCCGTGATGACCTCCCCCGTAATAACCCGTTCCACCGTGAACATTGTATCCTCCATGGCCATGACCATGCTGTCCATGCATACCATGACCCACACCATAAGAGCCTACTCCATGACCTACAATCATCCAATTTATAAAATGTCACAGCATTATAACTTATAAGTTACCCGGCCCTATCAGTAGTATTTCATTGACTACTACTTTCTCCGTCCTAGAATACAGCTTCCTTACTTTAAAAGGAAGGAAACATATGACAAATACGCACCTGAGTGGTGAGTAGTAGGATAGCCAGAGGGAGCGTAAGTGGTTGGGTAACCGGAGGAGTACTGGCCGCCATGAGGATAACCGTATGCAGAGTGTCCTTGTTGACCATATGGTGTTGGGTAAGCTCCATGGTGGGAATTGTAACCACCTGATCCATAGCCATGACCAGAGAAAAAGTGTTTGTCCATCTTCATTCAAAACCAAAAATATCATTGTAAATTTCATACATAGACTATTAGAATGTTTAATGCAATGTGATGATGAATTGATGATCATTACCTCTTTAGAATTTGGCTTGCTCTCTGTTTGTAGTGACTTGTGTTTTGTTTTGGATTGGATGAGTTTAGAATTTGAAGATGGTGGGGATATATATATAGCTAGAATTGAGTGAAGCATCTCATTTGGTGTTTTAATTTGTCATGTGATAGAATTGAGTGAAGCATCATATTCTGGCCATATTCATGCAATTATAGGCTCTACTAGCTAGTTCACTATGAGGACATCATTTTAATGTGTTTGAGAATGCAGGGCCATGGCGGATTGAGATTTTTTTCGCCCCAAGTTAGTTAGAGATATTACTACAAGAAATTTATTTACAAACATGATCTACCAAAAACTAATCAAAATGGCCCGTATCCCTTGGGGTGTTTCTGCGCTTACACTGCTACACAGCCAGCTCATAGTGCAAAATGTCTCATAATTTTGCATAATAGTATTATTTAAGTGAAAGAAAAATAATTCCATTGCCGGGAATCGAACCCGGGTCGCCTGGGTGAAAGCCAGATATCCTAACCGCTGGACGACAATGGATTCATATTCTAACTTCATCTCTAATTTAATTTGTTCATAGTGTAAGGATGTGTTTGTTAAGTGGGTAAATTATAAATCTGGTGTTTTTTACTTTCAAAATGACACGCTTGGTTGCTTAAATGAAAATATTTTCAGTTCGGATGAATAGTGGCGGGCTTTGGGATTTGTGGCTCATATTACGCATGGCAGCAGCATTTTGAATCTAGGATTTCAAAATGGAGCAGCATCTGTAATGGAATTTGGAAATGATGGGATTGGGCATGGCAGATGATTCTTGTCTGCCATGGGCGAAGAACAAAGGCGAGCTCATCTATGACTACCGCGATGCACAGAGGTAGCATGTGGAAGGTGGGATTAAATTGGTAATACGATCCCCTTTTTTTAACTCGAGACAAATCCGTCTTTCCCAAGATTTCATAGTCATGGAGTGATAGTATAACCTTTTTCAACCAGCAATTGATATAATAAGCACACAGACAATCCACAAAGAAAAAGTCATTATCCTTTTCAGTGGAGACTGAATTAGGACATGTTCTCTACTTGATAAAATCAATCATTCTGGGAAAATTCTGTACTAGTGTGACATGGAAAAGAAAATTCTGTGTTCATAGGCTCAGATTGCACCATCTGTTATCATTTCCTGTATAAGCAACCTCCAATCACCGGAACAATTCACCAGCAAGTGGATCAATCAAAAACATATCTTTCACGCGCTCGAATTTTGTATGGATGCCAAAGAATTGTCCCATGTTCCCGGCTCAAATCACGGATTCCCTGAGACTGTATTCTATGCCCTAATCAGTGCATAGAAGATAATATATTCAATGGCACCAGAATAATAGATCAATATCATCCAGAAGCGAGGTCTACCAGATATCACCGACCGAGTACTGCAGAATGCAGATGTTCTACAGGACCTTTCACATAATCATATTTTTCATGCATTTTTACATATTTCCTAGTCTGCAGAAATCTGCTTCACTCTATATGTTTACACACAGGCTCAACTAGATTACAGTTACAAACCTACCCATACCGGCATACTAACCGAAGAAACAAGATTCCTAAAATCAATAACCAACATTACAAGAACCGCAGCATTCTCAAAAAGAATCTGAGTATAGAAGAATTAGCCTGAGGAAGTTACCTTATACACTTGGTGTTAATGAGACCTCGATTTTAACATTGGGGATGCAGTAATAACAAGTAGTATTATCTTACCAGGAACCAGAATCTCGACATCTCCATAACATAAACTTACTCAGATTACTTAATGGTATGGTATTCATTCTTAAAACATGAATAGACAAGTAAAGACAGATTCTCCCAGCAAATCAAATTGGTTAGGTGCAAAATATAAACATTAGTCAAAGACTTGATGCTCGAGTTCACAGGCTAATGTCACTTGCTAAATTCGACAATAACAAGATAGGTAGTGAAGGAATAAAATAAACCTCAAATAAAATAATCTATTTATTCTCTTTAACAGCCCATCAAACAAGCTTAAGAGTCTAAATCTGTTGTCTGATTATCACTAAAGAAAGATAGATATGGCTTTCCAGAATTGGAATCTTAAGTAGCATATAACATGCAACTTTTCAGCACAATGCATGAATTTATTGTTATCAAGTACCACGGAAATCCCACGCTAGCATCTCTTTCCCCTCAGGAGATTATAGCAGGGTATCTTCTCTACCTTCTCCAATACTACTAGAATACTGAGAATTCCTTGTTGCAACATGCAAAATAAGTTCCACATTACCAAAGCGAACTGTGCCAGCTGTGCAACCATTTCATGTATAAGCAACAACATATCTTCAGGAAGAAGCAAGTGGAAGAGTCATTTCCACACGGTCGGAGAATTGGATACCAAGAATTGTTCCATAGCATCACCCAGAACTAATCAAGAGATTCCAAGATGGTATAGCCAGAAATAAGCAAATGCTGCTACCATCTGACCAACAGCCCTTGAAAATCTTATATGGTCAACTTTAAATGAGAACCAAAAAGTTGAATAGAATGTTGTCAATGATGATGCTGAGACTTTAATCTCATATTTCTCATACTAAGCAAAAGATTGATGTTAGCTTACCTCTGTTTCTGGTACAACCTTCGGTAAATCCTAGCACCTTCAAATTCCGCATGAATCTCCCTCTCTGTTCTTATTCCCATTGGATTATTCAACAACCAGCCTTGATCATCACAGGGCATGCTCGGGTCAACACAATCAATATGCACAAGTTTCTCAGACTCAGCATCAAAGTGTTCTCTCATGTCAAGTGCCACTTCCTGGACATCAGACTGTATATAAACCTGCATAACAAATGCAATTTCAACTAAAATGCAAACTTATCTTTTTTGACAGCCTAAAATACACGTCTCAAACACATTTAGAATGCGAGTTTCAAACTAACTCTTCAACAATAAAGAAAACATTGTGCAGAAAAAGATATTTCAGTTAACCAGAGCTTGGTTTTCCATAATGCTTATGTTGATATGTTGGGCCATAGAATTTAGCGGGAAACTGTATAAACTAGTTTTGTAAAGGAGCAAATGATACATGTATATGATATATCAAATTTATGCCCCCATCAAATAAAGTATACTTCATATCTACATCATGCTGCCATCAGATTATGCAAAACATAGAATCATCATCCTGGTAAAAATAAAGGGAAACTAAGGCCAGAATGTCATGACAAATTTAAGTATGATACAAAAGATTACAGTTTGTAAGCCCATATTATCGAAAAGCATCTGAAGACTCAACGCTGAGAGCCTGAGAAAGTACGTACATGAAAACTACGGTGATGTGACATACATGATACACCCATACCTGTCCTCTAGGGCCCAAGCCATTTACAATTGACTCTACCAGAGGCTTCTGCACTACTCTTCTTTTGTGATGCTTTTTCTTGAAATGAGGATCAGGGCACTGCATAAACAAGTAGTAATAACTTTTACTTAACTAGGATTCTAAGACAATAATTTCCAGAGTGTAAAAATTTCTCAAAAGTACTCACCAAGATGGAAACTAAAATCAAGGGACCAGGATATCTGGCTATCAACTGCTTGAAAGAGACTGTAGCATTTGCATAAATAAAGTGTCTGCATGTACACAATACATATATCAGTCTCATTTCAACAACTTCCTAGAGTATGAATACAGTAAATGAATCCTTACATATTCCTCAAAGACAATTCATCAACCCAATACTCCGCACGTGTGACCAACTGCATGATAAGCAACAAAATAGCAAGTATAGAAATGAGTTCTTCTGCTTGACATTCAAGAAAAAAGAGAACACTAACTGTGAAAAATTCAAAGAAATAATACCACCAAGGAACTGGTTGCATACTTTTGGGCGTATTTCCAATCCTAGAAAATTCCTGGCTGGGTTATTTTTGGCGAGCCAGAGGAGAAATCTGCCACTGCCTGAAATATTGAACATCTTTAATACTCATGACAATAAAAGAAAGCATTGCAAGATTTGACATTCAACATACGAACAATGATAATGAAAAATCACTAGGTTGAGAAGTGTTGCAGTAACATGATATTATGCTGGTTGCCAGCAATCATGCAATAGGGTGAAACATACGAAATGAAATGGCAACCATAAATATCACTAGCAGAAAAAACACCACTTCAAACTTCAAATCAATAAATCTGCAGCAAGATTCACTCCACATGGCAATAGTAACGCCCAAAAATTCTCGGGATAAGACTTGCTCTTGCGGTCTTACCAGTTCCAATATCCACCATTAAGGGAAGCATGGGGTCCTTGTACACAACATTCCAATCAGGAACTTCAACAGGAATCTGAAAATTTGTAAGAAAAACTAGCTATATCAAGTCAAGTGCTTGTAAGTCGTAAAGTTCACAGAAAATATGAAACAAATTGGCGAATTACCATGAGGTCTGACCGGAGAGGATTAACATGCTGCCGGATTCTCACATGACCTACTTCCTGCAATAAACCCCCAAATTAAACCCTAATTCTTATCATTACAAGCAATTACCTTCGATTTGTGCACAGAGATAGTTTAATACGAATAAAACCACACATTAACAGTAGAAATTGAGAGAACAAAGGTACCTGGCAGAACTTGTCGGAGAGATTGAGATCGGCGTATTCATGGGCAACGAGTGCGGGGCTTCTGAGTTCGTTTCCTTCTAGAGCAGGAGGGTAAGTCGCCTGAGTCGCCGCCGCGGAGACAGCACTCAGGCGGCGGAGAGTTGGCGAGGCTGGGCGGAAAAACCTGGGTAGGGCTGAAGAAATGCACAACATTGGTGGGTGGGTAGAGAAATGGAGTTCAATATTTTGCCGCCGATTCAGTTCTCTTCTATCAGTGCACCTCCCGGTTCAGAGCTGAGATTTTGGCGGGTAATTGGGTCCGGGCATTCGGGTATACGGTATTACTTTGGTACCTCTTTATTGTTTAAGTATCCGATATTTTACTATGAAAACACTGGGTACACCATTATACGAAAAGGTCAGGTTTTCAACGGGCGGGTATACGCGTTTGAAAAAATTCTACTTAGGGCTCCGTTTTCTTCGTCTGAACTGAACTGAACTCCATTCGTTCATGTTGCCCTATCATAGTTCGCAAATCGGTTCAATTCGTCCACATCAGCGATAATTCATTGCCAAATTGGCCGAATGACTAAAAACGCAAGAAATCAGCACACGGAAGCTGAGAAGAGGACTGTATATATTTGTATAAGAAAAAAAGTACGTTTCTATAGAGGACCATGACTTGAGGGACAATTTTACACATATAAAAACAGTGCTAACAACTACAAAAAAAAATATATTTATTTTTATTAAGTGGCTTCCAAAACATAAACTAGCTAACACATACTGCATATATCAATGCATGCATGTCTACAAAATTTCCAAGGAGGAACATTATACAAGTTTCTATGTCCGATAAACTAAGTAGACTGCAAAATCCCTAGTATATCTGCGAAGGTTAAATGCCAGCACCAACATCTCAATGCGAATCTGTTATATGATCCTTCGGTATCCACATTCCCCACTTTCCACGGCCCTTGATCCAGCTAGCACCATGACGACAGTGCTCTGAAGGTTCGCATCCCCTCCAGTAGGGGTTTGCTTGTCCTGGGGGTCGTTTATTACGTCTAGGAATAGCAAGTGCGGGATACTTGATAAACTTAGCCGCTTCCGCTGATGGCGTGAGAAACACGCATAGCAAGAGAAGCATGGTCATGAAAACAGTCATCTTTAGCGCCATGCTTACAATTGCAACTACGTGTTCAATCGGCTAGTTCCTCCTATTCCTTTTTCTTCAGCTTATTTATTTTTTGCTACTTACTTTTTATTGTTAGTGTGTTGTTTCTATCCTGATTTTATACACGGAGACATATTTTAGCTAAGAAATTGATTGTTGGATAAGAGCACTTCTAGGACATGTATTGGTACACTCATTCTTAGAAATACTAGAGTAGCCATACATTTCAGGTCATTCGTAATCTCCCCATCTTCTCGCTCTATTTATGGAAACGTTCAAAATTAGGAGTGATCTTGAATGGAGATTATGAATGACCTGAAATGTATGGCTGAATTGAATGGGTTTAAACTGAATTTAATGAATTTTCATACGAAGAGAATAGAGCTTAACTTGTGGAGATCCTACTTATATGCTAATGTATTTAATTCACCAGAAAGTTTTTGAAAGTTTGTGAATAGAACTCAATGAAGTTAAATTGAACTAAATGAAATTGAATTGAATTGAGTTCAACTTAGTGAACTTGGCTTGAAGTGAAGTGAACTTAATGAGGCTAAACTGAATTGAACTTATTATATATTTGAAATATAAATTTTAAGTAATTAAACTTGAATTAAATGAAATGAACTTAATAAATATAAACTACTATGAAAAACATATTTCAACAAACATACCTTAATGTTACTAATGTCTGGTTTTTCCCTAGTTAACACTTCATAGGGACATTTTCCTTCCAGTTTTGGAGTAGGAATTCTATTAATGAGATATGCAGAAGGGAGAACTGCTTCTCCCCCCAAAAAAAATTGGTAAGTTTGATTGAAACATTAAAGATCTTGCTACATTAAGCAAGTGTTGATGCTTTCTTTCAACCACTGAGTTTTGTTGAGGTGTATTGATGACGGCGTTTTACGCATCGTCATTATGTCTTTTTTTCACCTTATTTGCTATCCTCGAATAAGCATTTTAGTATTATATATATTGTTAGAATAGTGTCACGTTTGCATTGTTTTTGAGTTTTACAGAGTTTAGGTGAATTCCGATCAAATGCGGAGTAATTGGCGTAAAAGTGGACGATTTTGTGCATCATAATCACCCATGGATGTGTCATGAGTACTAG
>JAQRGC010512919.1:0-10909 GCA_028659135.1 Plantago lanceolata | reverse complement strand
TTATATTTAAAATTTAAAGTGCATGCTATTTTATCAATATGCATGTTAGTTAATTATTGAGGCAAACCATCATCATGTTATGCTTATTAATGCAAAGATCCATATGTTAAGGAGATCGAGACTGAGTGAGTCACATGCATGAAATGTGCAGTTCGTAGTATAGTATAGTATTAATACTCCAAGCTCTAAGCCTCTAATTGAACATCATCACTTTCACAGCCTCCAAACTCAATTATACACTGCAAATTCAAAAAACACACATCTCCATATACTGATATACCTTCGAAATTAATTGAATCGAAATGGCTGCATATTCTGCTCTTCTTTCTCTTGCCCAACTTATTCATGACGAACTCCTGCCCCGTGATCAACAGGATTACGCTTCTCTTTGTGGCGAAAACCAAATGATTTCTCTTCACCAAAACATCATTCACTTGCAAAAGTTTCTTGAACTTATTCCTGACAGGTGCGCATCAATGACTAGGCCTCTTGAAAGTCGACTCACTGATGTACTCTATGGACTTGAAGATCTCATCCAATCAAACGACGCTCAGGGTTGTTCACCAATTCTTCCTCCTGCAGGCGATATCACATCAATGTTCAGTCGTAGCGTTGAAGCAGTCAGATCCATTGTCCGAGAAGCAAAGGCGATGGAGGACGAATTCAAACAAAATGTGAAAGATGCTTCTATCAGTTATCACAATGATAATCAAGCTGCAAGTTCGACGTTGATAGGAAATAAGCCAGAAAGCAACCGTGCTAACATTGTGGGAATCAATAAAGATTTGGATCTGATCGTTGAACACGTCACCAGCCGGGTGGAATCGCTCCAAATTATCCCAGTTGTTGGGATGGGAGGTATCGGCAAAACTACTCTAGCTAGAGCTGTCTATGAAGATCAGGAGATAGTTCGTCATTTTGATCGTTGCTTCTGGGTTACTATTTCCAAAGAGTATAAGGTACACGATATCCTTCTGCGTTTCCTGGAAGATCAAGAACCAACTGCCGAGCCCTTGGACGCGCAGGTATATAAAAGACTACGCAATCGGAGATTTCTCATCGTTATGGATGACATGTGGCATGCAGAGGCGTGGCAAGGTGTGATGAGTGCAATCCCAAAAGATCAGACACGCAGCCGTGTCATTATAACGACGAGATCATCAGCTGTGACAGCAAAAGTCGATTCATATGGTCTTCAGCACCAAATGCAACTCATGAACAATGAAACATCCTGGGATCTTCTCCGTCAAAATATGTATATACCCGAATCTTGCTTGCCCGAGTACGAAGCTATCGGAACAAGGATTGCAGCAAATTGCAAAGGACTCCCACTCCGGATCGTTGTGGTTGCAGGAATGCTCAGATCCAACATGAGCAAGGATTATTGGCGAGAAGTGGAAAGAGACATCAACGAAGCAGCAGCTCCCGGAGCGGGCGAATTAGATGCAGTTCTATCTTTGAGTTATGACAACTTGCCTCCTCACTTGAAGTCTTGCTTCCTTTATTTGGGAGCCTTTGCTGAAGATGAACGTATCGAAGCTGAAAAGTTAATTTGTCTTTGGGTTGCTGAAGGTTTTGTAAAACCCAACTCAACAAAAACAGTGGAGGAGATTGCTGAGGAATACTTGGAGGATCTTGTCAAAAGAAGCCTTGTCCTGGTCTGGAAGAACAGGCATGATGGAAAAATTCAAAAATGCGGCATTCATGATGTCCTACGCGAGTTGAGCTTAATAAAAGCGAAAGAAGATAAGTTTCTACAATGTTTCACTGACAGCGACGTCAAAGATGGAGTTGTTTATCAAAATGTCATTAAATCCCAGCGCCGTGTAAGTGTACTTTCCGACTCTCTCTCTATTCCAGATATTGACGATGATACTTGCAACATGTCTACTCGTTCTCTGCTGTTCATGGATGTAGTCAAAGATCCTATCAATGACGATGACCAACTCCTGTGGTTACTCAGTTCGCGCTTCAAATTACTAAAAGTGCTATACAGCATTGTGGAGGTAAGAAGAGATTCCATGTTTAGTCATCTATTTGAACTAACAAATTTGAGGTTTCTTCATTTTCACATTACTATACCTAGCAACGACGATGATTCAAGTGATTCATATGCTACCCTAGCGGTACCCCAGTCAATATCCAATCTCCAGAAGCTTGAGACATTAATGGTCACGTGGAGATACACCTGGGATTATGTAGGGTTGATTTTTCCTGTAGATATTTGGAAGATTCGTAAACTGAGGCATATATACTTGAGGATGCCCGAGTGCACCTTGGTCTCACCACCAGCAGAGCTTAGCGAAGCCTATCCGGTTCTAGAACATCTGCAAACGCTTACATGGGCCGCAAATCTCCAATTCACAGAAAGCCTGATTGTAAGAATGACACATTTGAAGAAATTGGGAATTCAATATTACGTTTCTGATTATGTAACAGCGTATGGCCTCGAAAACCTTGTCCGTCTATGCCACCTTCAAGATCTCCACCTTTGGATTCAATCTGATGCACCAGCCCCATGCCTGCCGGCGGACTTTGTCTTCCCTGACAATCTTAAAAGGTTGGCTCTGAGCGGAGCTCACGTAATTTCATGGGAGCAGTTGTCATCAATTGTTGTGTCACTACCAAATCTTCAAGCGCTTGAGCTCAACGAGGATTCGGTTGAAGGCAGCACATGGGAGCCAGAGGAGGATCAATTTCTTCAGTTGAAGTACCTGAAAATGCAGAACCTAAAACTCAAGTGTTGGGTGGCTGACAGCACTCATTTCCCATGCCTTGAGGAGCTTGTTCTCAATCGTTTGAATGATCTGGAGGAGATCCCAGTGGACATAGGATGTATACCTACACTGAAGAAGCTCAAGGTAAAGAGATGCTCCAAGGAAGCGAAGAAATCAGCAGAGGAAATAAAAGAAGAACAACAGGGCCTTTCGAATTACTTTCTTCAAGTTCAAATTCGTTAGTCAAGAGTCAAGACTCAAAAGTCGTCGTATTTTTTTTTTCTTAAGTTTAATCTACCAAAGATCTAATAAGCCAAGAAGGCCTAATACTATTTGTAGACGGTAGCTAGTTCACTATGGCCGGGTATTCACAGCAATTAAGTTGATCAATGACAACATTCAAAGGACAGCAAACTCAAATCCAGTGCTGTGCTATTAAGTGAAGACAATTCTCAGTAGCTAGCTCTCTACAATGACTTCAACTTCAAGTTAACAACAACTACTACTAATCAATAGCAATCTCGATACAAACAAAAAGATCGATGGATCAGAACTACTGATGATTGCCATGGAGCTGAATGTCAAGCCTCCTAAGCCAAATCGAATGCAGTATCATATGAAACACATCATATCTCTTGGGAGGTGAGTCCACCATAAAATGCCGTCTCATCTTAATCCCCTTCATCTGCATATCCAAGTACTTCCTCTTCGGTATTCCCATCAAAATCTTCTTTAAGTTTGGAATATCCTTAACCGGTATAGTCACCGCAAACGTATCCCAGTTCAAAACTTCACCAAAAGGGTTCACATAACCATCCTTGATCAATACCGGGACACATCCCATGTAAAGTCCTTCCACCATTCTTGGGCTAGCCACCTCGTACCCACTGGGGCAGATGCAGTATCGACTTTTCCTCATCATTCCGTAATATGACATGTTCTTGGGGAGATATTTGTATATTTGCACGTCCGGGTCTGATTTGTTCTCCCAATGTTCAAGGAGTATAGGGCGAATAGGGCCGTGGACTCCTCCAGCATAGAATACAAGGATTGGGCGTTTAGATGGAGGTGGGCCACCAACTAATCCGTCTGTGGTCCCGGCTGGCAGGAGGATTTCTGGTATCGAGACGTCTCGCGAAGGGTGGAACCGTTCAGACGTGTTGGCGTTGCAGAAGGCTCGAATGGCATTATTTGCCAAGTCAGGTATCGCGAACGATATCTCTGGACCCTGCCATTGCAAGTTACAGTAGTCTCACAAAATTAGTTTAGTACTATTATATGAAAAGATTAAAGCTGGAATTTGTAGTTGCAGAATGTAATGGTGTTACTTACCCAGTCATGGCAAGCAAGAATAAAGTGATCAGCTCCACGGCTTCGATTCCAGTAAGGGTGATTTTGAGCAATCACACTGATGTAGTCTGAGGCAGTGTTTTTCATCAGGCTCCAGTCATGCGAGTCTTTGATGTAAATGAACTGAGTCAGCATCGTGACACTAAGCGGGATGAAGAATAGATTGGCTTCGTTGGGATCAAACGTGCGGAATCCGCTGACTTCCATATCTTGAATGAAAATGCCTTCAATGCTGTATGTGTGCTTACAAGGGCCGAAATGAAACACCGGTGGATCTCCTTCTTCGTAGATGTATATCTTCAACCGTTTCTCCATCTCCAGATAGCTCCTGCAGTTAATTTATTCGGCATCAATTGTTAGAATAGTGGCATACTATAGTATCCGCTACGTGTAACATGTATGATATGATATTGCACCTCTGGAAGACTGCGGGATTCCAGTATGTGTGGCTACCGGGAACATAATCAGGGTCCGGGTCTAATGTAGCGTTCACCTTCATCGCATTCTTAATGGCGAGTCTTGCTTGTGCTAAATCAGACTCCACGACCTCCAAATTGCTACGATGTTTTCCATGTGTTGTCGTCACATTCTTATACTCCGTTTCGTCTCTAAACATCTCCAACTGTTCATGCAGGAAACATTACTCAATGTAAACAAGAAACTAAGATGATCAAGTGAATGACAATGCTTCGTCTTAGCAGTCTCAAGCTGAACTGGAATAAAATGCAGGGATTAACATTTAGCAGAGTTGTAAACTGTGCATATTTCCTATACTGAGTTAGGGATTTAGTTGTACATCATGGTTTAATAGTTGTACGTTGCGGTCAGTTAGTTAAAACACAGGTTCTCTTCTGTTGTAAGTTGTAACTCACTTTTCATACTTTTCTCAATCACTGCAAATTATGCAACCAGAAATTCAGAATGGCTGAAGAGACCGTAGAAGGTGACAATATCCTTCATACCGTTTTTACTGTTCGAAATAAAAATGTGACTAACTTTAACATTATAGAATATCGAATCAACTGAGTTAAACCGCATTAATAAACTATTACGTGTTCAAAGTTTTCAACTGTTATACACTCATACTATTAATTTGACCGACTTGTAGAGAAACAAAAGTAACAAAAGTGAAATGAGAGACAAATATAATCTTAGTGACAAAAAATCTGATTTATACTACCAAACTTTTAAGAATTTAGAAAATACTGTAATAAATTTAGAAAATATAACAAAAGGAAAAGGGATTTTACAGGCCAGGTTTGACCATGGATGGTAAAATGAAGAGATTGTGAAGTTTCTTTTTTACTAACTTTTTCTAAGTAAGAGAAAATTACTAAATTTACTTTCACATAATTAGAGACAAATATTTAATACACCTTATAATTGGAAGTATCATTGAAGTCTTTTGCTCTTCCCACGCAAGAGATATATCCATAGGTATATTCTTAGTTCAAATTCAAAGTTCAATAATGTTTTTCACACTTGGTAAATTAATTATAATTATCATGAATGTGAATTTTAATAAGTTAATTCGAAATGTTAATTTGTACATTTTGAATGATTAAGCTGAATAATTGTATATAGAAAACAAAAAGCTTAAGTTAAGCCTAGAGATTAAGGAATACACCACTCTTAGCAATGTTTTTCTAATTTTGACAAAACATACACCAAAATGAACCTAATAAAATCTGACTAGATGAAGAGCCCCATAATCAATCATACATTGAACTTTTGTATCTATCTAATCCAGGGACATTTAATCAAACACAAATTAAGAATTTTGCAAAGGAAAAAAAATCAAATGCGAACTAAACTGTGATTCTCCGCAAGAATCAATTTAGAGAGGACGATCGAACAAATGATACAACCAACAACCGAACCACGAGATAAGACGGGACTTGAAAAAAACATGGCGGGCGAAGAAAACCTTACCGGTTGTTCTACGTCGAGGCCATAACCTACACCAAGGGACGAATTCAAATGCTTGAGTAAGAACTTGTTGTCAACATAAAACGTGGACGACTTCGACCCAATGTAACACACCACAGAAGCAGCTACTAGAAGTGGCACCAAAATGCAGAAACTCCTTTGTGACTCCAAATTCGACATCTCAAGAACCTCTCTTCTATATGTGCATAAATGTACCAACCATAAAAAATCTTCGGAGTTTTATTGATTTTGTATGAATGATTTATTCGTTGAGTGGATACCTGTAGAAATCGGAAATGAAAATTTAATATAATGGTGAAGTGATAAAGTGAGAGGAGAGCAAAGAATGATGTACTATATAGGAATGGAAATGTTGTTTTAAAGATATTTGGTACAAAATCGAAACGGTATTTTTGTAATTAATAATTATGCCAGTCATGAATTTTCTTAATCAAGGTGGAATCTTTACCTTATTAAACAGCTGGTTCCTGTTTTGTTAGACCCAAGTAATTAATACTAGCTGGATGGTTTAGAGGCCCATAACTTGTTTTGTCATTGGGCTAAAGTGACAATGTCACATGTGCCTAAAACTAGGCCCATTTTATGTAAATGACCAAAACTGGAAATGGCAAAGAAAATTGAAGAACAAAACGTGTGTGATTATTTCCATTTGCTACCCAACAGTGCACTATAAACAGCATTTCACCTTTGGTTAATGGAGAAGATATGGAAAAACGTAGTAATCACAATTGACTTTTGTTCAAGATGAAGATATATAACTTTAGTTCTCTTCCCAACATGCCCATATTGTTCAAAGATTGTGAATCTAAGGGATTAGTTGGTAACTTGGTATAGAGTAGAGTTGGGGAGTTATTAATCATATTATCGGGTTTCAAATTTGTTATTTATTTCAGGTTTAAAATGGATATATGTGATTCGGGTGCTATTCAAATTATAAGAGCACTCCTTATGAAAGCTTTTTTGGGCTCTTTTGGGGCTTAAAGTCTCAAAACAGCCCCAAATAGCCTTCAATGGAGGCTTTTTTAGGGCTACTATTTAGTAGCCCATGTACATGGGCTGCTAAATTGCAGCCCTTAAAATAGCCCATGTGGGACCACATACATTAATAAAAAAATGAAATAATAAAGAATTCATGTACATTTTAAATAAAAAATGGAATAGTAAATTAATATGTAGCATATGGGACCACATAAAAGCCTAAAAGAAGTCCCAAACCATTGGAGACATCAATTGGGAGGGGCTTTTTTGGAGTCTTTTTTTGTTTGTAGCCCCAAAAGAATCCAAACCATAAGGAGTGTTCTAATAGGCGATACAATCGTACTGAATTGTATAACTTTTAAATAGTTTGATGATATGTTTCACGGGCCAATTAGTTACGATTTTTGATAGAAGGGTAACGATTTAAACTTTACAAAACATTAAATGATTTTTGTCTAATCTCAAAC
Source organism: Plantago lanceolata (assembly GCA_028659135.1). Taxonomy (NCBI): domain Eukaryota; kingdom Viridiplantae; phylum Streptophyta; class Magnoliopsida; order Lamiales; family Plantaginaceae; genus Plantago; species Plantago lanceolata. The sequence goes on along the minus strand of JAQRGC010512919.1, from coordinate 3,447 downwards.
ATTTTGTCCTACCGGATACCACTTAGACCTTTACTCTAACCAAACAATTAGACTCCGTCAAATTCAACTAAAAGTTTTTGAATTGAAGTGAACTAATGTGAACGGAGCTAAAGTGATGCTATGTTCAGTTTACCTTAATTTCAGTTGTGTTCAGTTCAGTTCAATTCATATTTGCTTAGTTTAAATTTATACTTCAATTCAGATAAATTCAGTTCAGGTTCATTAAGTTCAGTTAAATTCAATTCAGTTAAGTTCAGTTTAAGTTCATTCAATTCAGTTAAGTTTAAGAACTCTCAGTCGAATTGAAGGGAGCCTGAACTAAATTGAAGTATAATTTAGTTGGATTGAAAATAATTGAAATTAATGTGAATTAAAGAGATCCTCCACGTATCATGTAATTGTCGAGTACTCAATCTGTTCCAATAAAATCTAATCCACCATAATTTTCTAGATGTACCATAAAACTATATCTATGTTCTACTTTTAATAAAATTGCATCTACCGTTTTTATAAAATACTAGAAAAAACGTCACACGCGTAATACGTCTTTCTTATATTCCATTGTTGCGTACATCCCGATTCATCGTCCTTTAGTGCCACGGAGGCCACGCAGCCCACCGCGGGGAGGCGTCTTCCCGCCTGGTGTGCCGATCAGGAGGGCCCCTCCAGCTCCCAGATTCTCACCACCTCCACGTGTCTATCCACGCGCTCCTTGGAATTCGCCTGAACGCCCGTACCAGATACCGAATATAATTCGCCGCTCCAGCCAAGCCAGGACGCCACCCCTTCCCAATTCGCCAGTGACACCAGTAGTGGGCCTTGCAGTGAACGGAGAGATGGGCCACAACCAGGAAGCCCAAGAAGAGAATCTGGATCCAGATATACCCATGGCCCAGATAATTCCAATTCCAAGTCCAACACGGACATCTCACCTTCGCAACAGCCAAACAATAAGTCAACTGGAGAGGACCTTATCCCTATTCTCAATTTCGTCGCAGCCGGAGTCACCGGCGACCGAGCCAGAAGTACCACCACTGAATCTCAATCTCAGCCTAGCTCTAGACGACCCAAACCCCGTACGTATGCGAGGGGAAGCAGCACTTCAAGGAATCCGGCGACCAAGTCAACTACGCAACAGGTGGATCATCAATCCGTACTTCGACGAACCACTGATCTATCGTCTTTCATCATCTCAGCGGAAAATCAAGTTCAGGTATCGGTTCGAAGAAGAGATCGCAAGGAGTGGGAGGGAGATATGTCATTTCTTGACTATATCCCCAAAGGGCAGTGGCAGCCGGAGGACTTCGAATCCCGTCCATGTGCGAAGCGATATTGCGATAAGGAGAGATCTCCGGCTACAGGGAATGTGGCACCCCCAATTGGATCGAATGACGAACAAACTGCTGGTATGGAATGCTAGAGGGGCTCGCAAGCCAAACTTTAAGTCTCAGCTGTGGGAATTTATCCGCACTTATAATCCAGCCTTCCTGGCCATCATGGATACTCGTGTCTCCCAGCGCACTATGCTGAATATTACAGAGGAATTCCGGTTCCCGAACCACCATGTTGCCTCCTCCAATGGCCAGGTGGGAGGATTTTGTTTCCTCTGGAATGCCCGCCGTGTTAAGGTGTCTCTACTTCAAGGTGAAGATAGGCTCTTTCATTTCAAGCTGAAATTCCGGGGCACTGACAGAGAGTTTATGTACACCAACATCTATCAGTATCCACAGACTCAGCACCAGGCCCAGGTATGGGACCAACTTAAATTCCTTAGTTCGTCTATTTCTAGTCCTTGGTTAATTGCAGGTGATTTCAATAATTTGTTATATGCGCATGAAAAATTAGATGGTCGAAATGTTGATTGGAACAAAATTGCTGCTTTTAGATCATGCATAAATCATTGTCAGGTTACGGATTTAGGATTTTCGGGGCCTATGTTTACTTGGATAGGTAGAACTTATGGTTCAGCTGTAGTATGTGAACGCTTAGATAGAGCCATGGGAAATTCTGCTTTTTATGAGTTTTGCACCTAGAGTCTCTGTGCATAATGTCCCGAACTCTGTGTCAGACCACGCTGCTCTCATTATTGATTTACATCTGCATACACCCAAGCCCCCTGCGCTGTTTCGATTTGAAAATTCTTGGACACAATTGTCTAGTTTTGAAGCACATATGACTAGGTTTTGGGACTATCAGCATACACACTTTGCTCATTCTGCATTCACAGAAAAAGTAGCACGCCTAGGCAAAGTAGCTCGCACTTGGCCACATACTACAACACATGATATAGATAAAGAGTTAGGCCACTCCAGCACATTATGGAATGTCTCCACTCTAAACTTCATATCAATCCTGACACTTATAGCTCCATAATTCAGAACTTAGGCAATTTCATGAATAAACTTAGAGCACAAAAGCACGCCTACAAGGTCCAGCGAGCAAAACAAGCTTGGATAAGCCAAGGAGATGCTAACACACGTTTCTTCCATGCCTATGCTACCCAAAGGCAACGAGGAAATTTTGTGCATGGCATACAAACCAGGGATGGTACTTGGGTATCAGATATGGAGAGCATTTTGACTACTTTTCACCTTTTTTATAGTACTCAATCATGCTCTTCACATCCTATCCAACCATCACTGGATCCTTTGCAAACTCCAAACTTGTCTGATCAAAATCAGTTTACTTTGCTCCAACCAATAACAGATTCTGAAGTTTGGAATGCAGTGAATTCCATTGGACCTGACAAGGCACCAGGTCCAGATGGATTAACAACACGCCTCTACCAACACTTTTGGCCTTTAGTGAAACATGAGGTGGTTAATTTTGTCAAAAACTTCTTTTATACAGGACACCTAGACACCACTCTCAATCACACTCACATTGTCATTATACCCAAAAAAGAAGAGCCTCAAGACCCAAGTCACTATAGGCCCATAAGCTTATGCAATGTAGGTTATAAAATAATTACAAAACTTATGGTGCATATACTTAGGCCCTTTTTGAATAAGATTGTGTCCCCCTTTCAAAATGCGTTTGTCCCACAACGAAACATTGGGGATAACATCATGATTGCCCATGAGATTATCCATTCTATGCTTAAAAAAATTTCACCCACTCAACACTACATGGCCTTAAAACTAGACATTGCCAAAGCTTATGATAGGTTAGAGTGGTCTTTCATTAAAGCGGCCCTTAAAAAGTTCAATTTTCCTAGCACTTGGATTGATAGGATCATGACTTGCATCACCACAAGCTCATTTCAGGTTAAAGTCAATGGCTTTCTGTCTCAAACCTGGAAACCTGGCGGGGACATTAGGCAAGGGGACCCTTTGTCCCCATATATCTTTATTTTATGCCAAGAAATGTTGATATATTCTATCCTCCAGAAGGTCCAAGAAAAACAGATAGGTTGCCTACTGGCCTCAAGGCTGGTGTAACGGTACG
>JAQRGC010505075.1:0-11953 GCA_028659135.1 Plantago lanceolata | reverse complement strand
CGAACTGAACTGAACTGAATGGACCTGAACTGAACTGAACTGAATTTAACTGAACTGAACTGAACTGAACAAAACTGAAATTAAGGTGAACTGAACAGAGCCTAAGACCAACATGTCATGTGATCAGGTCGGAGGTTTGGAGACTTAAACTCTAAGAAGGTTGGTGAACCTTCCCTATACTAGTCTATTACATGTGCAATTAATGAATATCAAATACATTTACTTATTGAGATTTGTGGCTTTTTATATGTGTACTTTCAGCTCCAGATTATTGACAAGTGTACGTTCCTTGTATGGACATGCCTTATTTTCAGATGTCCATGGGTAAGGGCCAGGGCTAGAGACGTCAATATTAAGGGTAAATAAGACATTTTGTCATATCCACCGACTTTAGCTATCACTATCAATGATAGTTTGATCAATTCATTCGACAAGGGAATAATTCCATAATAGTCTTGACTATTCACTTGCCAAGTCAGCAATCGAGCCAATGACTCACTCTAGTACTGTTCGTGGGTAGTTTGCCAAGTCACTTCTGAATGAGCTATTTCGAGGTCGGGGGAACGGACACTAACATAGTGTTTTCCCAATCTCGACCAATAAGTATAGAATGACATCATCATGCCAAGTGCCAAATCGGGCGGTGTGACAAGCACCGCTTGGGACAAGTTTGATCAGTGTTTTCCTATGTCAGTAAGGAGACGGTCCTTGTTAAGCACGGTCTTTGACACTCTTGCTCCTTAGAGCTTGCTAGTACGTTATAGTTAATTTGAGATGGGACTTAATGAACTGATCTTAATGTATCTGAAGTATAAATTTTAACTAAGTAAATTAGAGTTGAACTTAATAAATTTTAATTAAACATAAGTTAATTAATTTAAGCGGAATTGAATAAGATTTAATTTAAAGTGAATTAAATATAGGCTTATTGTAATTTATTTGGAATGTTTTTTTTAACACCATAATGATGCTTTCTATGGTACAACACATTGTTTTGCTCTGTGGTACTTTAAAATTTGCAACATAACTCTACCTTATGATTTCTGTATTGCATTGTACAACTATTAAAACAAAAAAAATAAACTTAGGTTCGGTTCAATTCAATTCAATCCAATTGAGTTTTTAAACTAAATTGAACTTAACGGGCTTGACCTGAACTGAAGTATAACTGAATTGAATGGACCTGAAATGAGGGAACACAAATTAAGATAAACCGAACGGTGAACACATCCCTAATCATAAATTGCTCAACCATTTTAATTAAAATTTAAATTAACACAAATCATTCAAACAATACATAAACCTGTTCAGTTCACCTCAATTTCAATTCAATTCAGTTAAGTTAAGTTAAGTTCATGTCCATTCGGTCCAGTTTAGTTCAGATCAATTCATATTTGCTTAATTAAATTTGTACTTTAATTTAGTTCAATTCAGATTCATTCCGTTTAAGTTTGTTTAGTTTAATTCAGTTCACTCTAGATACTCACAATAAAATTGAACGGAGACTTAAGCGAGTTTCAAAATTGCAGTACTATTTTGTCAATTTATGCCAAAATCTGAAGGTGAAAAAACAAAAAAGCCCAGTGACTTTCAATTTCTCCTAAAACCCTTCTTCCCTCCGTCTAGTCTCCACACTGTCATCTCTCTCTCAATCTCTCAAGTTTGTCTCTGAGCTACCGGACTTAGGAGAAATCCGCCGATAATGGCTGGTCGTATGGCGGGAATGGAGGTGCCGGTGATGAACACGGCGGACTCCATTGATTGGATTGAAGTCTCCGTCCCTTCACATCACACTCCAACGCCTCAGCCCAACCATTCGCGCAGAGACACTGCCTCTTGCTGCTCCGTCGGAAATCCTTCCTCCTGCTTCGTATGGTACGCCCAAACCAAAACCTCCTTCATTTCTGTTCCTGTTTAGCTTTGCACGTTTTCAATCCTATTGCTGCTCTTATGCTGGTTTCCCTATTTCAATGTATGGCTACTCTAATAGGCAATTTGCTGTATAAGTTAGAGAACATAAGATGTAGATGATGTTCACCTCAATAGACGCTTTAGGAGCTTGATAACTAGTAACTTGCTAACTTTCGTGCCGATTTTCTGAATCCTAGTGCTGCTATTGTGCTGGTTCCTCTATTTCACTGTATAGCTGCTTTAGTAGGTGAATTATAGTATGAGTTAGAGAAAATGAAGACGGAGAGGATGTTCGACTCTATAAATGCTTTAGGAGCTTCATTATCGGAGTTAGTGGACGTGGTATAATCAATGATGAATGTGCCACTACTATGTTCACTTTGAAACCCTGGTTCCACATCATATTCTAAAGACCATGCAACATATGTCACTGCTGTAATTCGTGATTTGTAGTATAAGTTAGAGAGATATAGGATTCAGAGAATGTTTATCAGTGAGGCCACAATATGTGATTTAGGGCTTAGGAGCTTGATAACCAGCAATTGATGGGCAGGCTATAAGCAAGAAGACTGTGCCATGAGCCCATGACTAGGTTCACTTTGAAGCCTTCATTGAAGGTCTTGATTTCACATAATACAGTTTTGGTCCTGACATAGTCACTCGTCTTCTAAAGACCACGCGACATTTGGTTCTGACTGTATATAGTGTTGTTGATGGTATTCGCCATCTGCAGGGGATCTGATGCGTGCTCGGTGTATAATGTGACTAGAGAAGTAACTCGTGTTCTCTTATTAATCCTCTTTTGTGTAGGATAAATGAATTCCTCAGTTTACTTTTTGTGATCAAGTTGAGTTTCTGGATGGATCACTGCAACTTACTTGTTATTTGACCCATTTAGCCAGACATCTGCTGGATGTTGGAAAAGGAAGTTTCTTCCTCTCATCCCTGTGGTGTCTTTAGGATTTTTTTCCCAGTGACGAGTTTGCTATCTCCTTATTTCACACCCAATGTCCTTAGGTTGCTACAAATAGTTCTAAAAAGTTGATGTGCATATTCCTTTGATCCTTATTCATTATTTAAGTGTGACATCTGGTGACTTAATCCTGCAGGAAAACGTGCGCAAATCGGCCCAATATGTTGGATGTTTTTGAGCTTGGTGGTCATAACGAGAAATCAAAAAATGGGCTGCGGCTTGTATTTCCTGATGACCTTTTCCCATTTGCTTTTATCTATGAAGAAGAGGTATGATTATCATCAAACTTGGCATCTTGATTGCTTATCTCTTTGCTATTCATACTTAAACATGGCCACGGTATACATGTTTTTATTTATTTGTTTTTGATGATTTTTAAAAATAAACTTTATTTTCTTTACAGAACTTTGCTAGGGGAAAACATCTTATGCTTTATGCTATTACACTCTCTGGGGTCGCTTATCTTATCAGATTGAGGAACAACTTTGAATATCCTAATTCTTCACGTCTCATGGCCGACGAGTTTCTTGAGCAGAACACTGAGATTAATCCTCAAAATGGAGTTATAACAGCAGTTGCTGCGAGAAAAGGATGTCTTATAATAGGAAGGAGTGGTGGATCTGTTCACTCCTTCCAACTTGGCGTAGTGCTTGATCCTAGAGCACCAGGTATCGTCCTATTATTGTTACCTCTTATCATTATTATATTCTTTGCCATTCTGTTGATTGCAGCATTTGTTTAAGACATTCATCCTGATGCAGAAGCTTAAAAATTTTAGACCGCATGTTCTATCACTAAAAATTTTAACCTGTTCAAATTGTTGCTAAAAGCTTGCATTTAGAGAGTTCTACATGTGCTTTTCATATCTCAACGAGTGGATGTTTATGTTATTATAATTCATAATCCTTTTGTTTTTTTTCAGGTTTTGTGTCTGAATTTAGAGATGATGCTGGCTTTGGCAGTTTGTGGGGCATATTATCAAGGTGTGTTCATCACTTTTTGATCAAGAAACAGTAAATCAAATGAAAATGCAATATTCAGCACTATAAGTGGCCCAATAAATGGAGCTGCTAAGGCTCTTTAGTTTTCATGGTTTGCAGGATATAGTTTGTCTCTGTTTGTAGGCTCTTTAGTACACCCTCTATTCGTTTAGAACCAATACATTTTGACATTTTTGGCATCTACTTAACTTTGTTTTAACATTGTTTAGGAGTCCACCACCATCCGGTGTACAGGACCTAGCAATATCCGAGGTGCAGAATAGGTGGCTTGTTTTTGTACTTCATTCTGACGGTTATTTTCGAATATGGGACCTTTCGACTACTAGTAAAATTTTCGCTCATCCATTGACAATGGCAGCACCTGAAGGCAAGTGTCTCGTATGATTTGGCATCACTCTTTCTCATTGTTAAATTGACTGGTAATTATGGTAATATGATTATTCTAGACGAGTCAGATTATGGGCATGACCAGTATCTTTATTAATAATCATAATATATTAATACTTAACGAGGTTTACACAAGTAATGTATCTTGGATAAATGGGGGTTGGGTGGGGTGTTAGGTTTATACAAGTAATGTATATTGATTTCAGACACTTCCTTTATTCGTCAGCAATGAAGACTCCTTTTCGAGTAGCAGCATCTGAAGTGCATAGGTTTCCAATTCTCAGTTTACGTTTTCCGTCATTGCTAATTCTGGATCCTAAACTGTTTAATTTGAATGTATTAGCATCGGAAACCTTATGTGTTGGTTTTTTCTCCATGCTTATCTTCTATTGCTCCATTTTTGTTGGCTATGGATGCTGAACTGCAATTTCCATTAGTAATAAACTATTTACAGTGAGGATGGACTTCTAAAAATTTCCTTACACAATAATAATTTTCTTCGGCATTGACAATGTACAATGTCATTAAACGTCTGATGTATTCTCTTATTGCATTCAGGATCATTTGTAAGGCTTTGGGTGGGAGAAGCTGACAATGATACTGGCATTGTTCCTCTGGCTATTGGCACTTGGCAATTGGTAGGTGGTGTTTGGTGTTATATTGAATGCATTTTTGTTGTCTGCTCAACTGCGCGTACTTCGCGTCCATAGTTTCTGATATATGCTTGGTGGAAATGTGACAATTTCTATATACTTTTGTTGGAGTATTCAAATTGTTTTCCTCTTAATCCTTTATGTGGCTTTGTATTCTGAGTTCTACTGGAGTCTAATCTTTTACTCATTGAGGTAAAATTTCCTCAATGTGCCTCAAGTGTGTTCTACCATATTGGTGTTTTGAGTATTTCAATGTGCAGTTTCTTTGAGAATGAGGATTCATTTATTTGTTTTTTGTTTGTTTTGTTTTCTTGCTTTGGTAGAGGGTAGACACTGGTTGGCTTGATAATTGGATTGTCCTGATTTATTTTTGGTACATTACTAGACATGGCAACTAGCTGATATGTTAAACTGGACTTCATATTCTATAATGACTGTCATAAGTGGTAGTACTACATATGGTAAATGCATACCGGAGGCAAATTATAGACGTGAAGTTGTTGTTTGGTGCAGATATTAGTATCTGTGTAATTTTGGCCTTGTCATGATATGTATTTTGACTCATGTTGTGAAATGTATTGATTGTCAGCTTTTATTGGATATTTCAGCTTGAAATTAAACGAATATTGAAAAGGAGAATAAAAAGATAAGGTTGTGCGTGTGCCAAATGCATTTCATAGTATAGTATTACACTAATACTTCATATCGAGTAGCAACTCACGTGCTTCCAATTGCACATCATCTACAAAGAGCACCCAACTTAAAGTGAGAATTTTGCATAAAACTCTTGTTGCACATCATCTATGGTTGATAGCAAACAGCGGAAATGCTACATTCGACACATGCGAATAACATAATTCTTCATTGCTGGGTTGCATGTTTGAGTGGAGTTACTGAATTATGTCAGCCAATTTACTGTGTAGATTCTGTTTAACTGTTTAGCTTGGGGCGTTTTAAGCTTTGAGACTGATTGTGTCTTTGACAAATATTTTTTGTTAAATTTCTGAGACAGGTGTTAGATAACCATTTAGGTTTGTCTCAGAAACGGAAAATTGCATATTTGGTGGATATACTTAGCTGCTATTTTGCTGTTTCTTATGTTTGATAACTGTGAAGTTTAATATTTGTGCTCTTCATCGACTGTTGCAATTGAAATCTTTAGATTGCAAGTAAACTGATTTATAACATTACTCCATATTTAAAATTTCTTTACTTTCTTTTATTCAAATTTCTCAAGGATCTTGGCATGGAAATATTACTACATGCTCTTCAATGCAAGTTGGGGGATAGGACACCAATTGTGCTGGATCCTTCATATAAAAAGATTCCTCTGGGGGCGGTAAGTAACACAGTTCATCCATTAAACTTGTCATTTGCCACCAGTTCCAAAATACACATAAAAATACTTTACATCTTGAATTTTGTTAGGGAGGACGGGCTATTGATGTTAGATTTACCTCAAACAAACTGTTGATACTCAATGAAGAGGGACTTGCTGTGCATCACATCTTTTATAATGATATGAAAGAGTAAGTTACGCTTGATCATGGTTCATTGGTTTCCGTTTGCACAATAATATAGCATGGTTAGATGCTTTAGGTTCTGTGGTGCTTTCTTCACATCACATTTCTATTGACACACTTATTTATAACTTGATCTTCTCTTGGATTTTCATATGAATATTTCATATTTTTCTCAAGTCATGTGATCTGGATTCATACGCCTAGCATTACTTTATTTCTACTATTTCTTTAACATGATCGATCTGGATTAATATGATTTTTTTTGTTCCACTTAGCTAACACTTACATTTGTATTTCAGGAGATCAGCAAATTACTACAAGTTACAGGAAGCATATATTGCAGACCTGTTATTCCAAAGTCCAGATAATTGTTCAGATGATCTTCTTTGGCTTTCCTACTCAGCATTTTCATCTTCCAAGGTAGGTGGTAGTAGCAATTCAGCCTTATACATTTATTTAATTGATTTTTATAGCACATTCACGCCACTGTATAACAATTCATGTTAAGATATTATGTCTACCACAGCTTATGGAATTTCAATGAAAATGGGCATGGAGTTGATTCTTTCAAGTTCTACTATCTCATTTTGTTCCTGATGTTATTTAATTTGCCCTTTAATTTTTGCCTGTATATTTGATTCTTATTGACTCGGTCAAATCTATCCAGTTTTACTATCTTCTTGTGTTCATGATGTTATTCTTTTATGTATGGGTTTAATATTTTCCAGCTACTAAAATATTATCCTAACTAGACATGCATCTTACCTTTTGGAAAATCATAACTATATAAAAATCTGAACTAAATACTTTCAAGCTAATATCTTATTCTCAAATACCGCTTTAATGACGATTTTTAGCGGTGAATAAAAACTGTGGTAATCTTCTTATAAAACCTTAGCAAAAAGAGCCATAGAAACCAAGCTTACACGACCTTCGGAATTTTCGTGCATTTGCAAAATTCCCATAATGCTATGTGGGGATTTTCTTTTTTACTGCAGTATGAATTGACTGAATTACTATACTATACTATATTTTCTTCTTCTTCTTCTTCATCATCCGAAGACCTTTTTTGGGGCAATTCAGGAGCTCTACACTTGTAGTATAAAACTTTGTATGTGCACAAACAGTCAGACAAGCTTTCCAACATAATCGTATTGTATTGCAAGTGTATGCAGTGATAAGGTACTTTGTCACTGGATCACAGCATTGACAGTGGACTTTCTTGTCGACCTAGAACATCTTATTTACATTGAAACTCTAGATTTGCATGTAAATTGACTCATACTTAACTACTATTGCACAGGAGGAAGTTGCCCCATTTGTATCTTCTATTTTTTTGCGTGGTCTGCTTTTTTCGGGGGCTCATTGTAATGCTGTCCTGAGGCAAACTATGGGGGATTATAACAAGCACTTCACTGATTCAGAGTTTTCTTCTTTCACCGTGGATGGATTGAAAAATGAAATCTTGTCGTTAATTGAAAATCAGGTACCATCTGTGATTTCTTTCCATACCCCATTATTCAAGAAAACTTACGACGTATGATTAATGTTTCTCTAAAAATGGTTACCATCCCATCTTATTGTACTTTCATCTTCTGTTTTTTGGAATAAATAATTTTTGAAAAAACTTTAGGGTTTTTCAATTAGAATTGAACCTATAAGGGGGACTGTATCTTGAAGGTCTATACCCATCGTTGTATGATTTTTGTAGCTTAGGGTGTCAAGTAAATATTGGAGCTGTGGAAATTTGGCATTCTGTTACTGGTTTTACTTGCTGCTGCTCTCATTCACCCCCCTGTTCACTTGTTACTCATAAATAGGAGGCAGTGGGCCTTTTTATCATATACGAGATATGGCTATTTAACCACTCTTACAATTTTACTCATGGGTCTGAAGTTATTGATTAATTAAAGGGAGAAATATTCCACCCCCTCCCCCTCCCCCCAAAATCGAATTTCCTCGCTTCGCCCCTGCTTGTTAAGGAGGTCGAAATATCAAGACAATTTGATTAACACCTATTTAATCTGTAGGGTATCTGTGAAAGTCCAGCTTCCGTTTTTCACTGGTGGAAAACCTTCTGCTCATGTTATATGAATAACTGGTGTAAGATAAATGCAGCATGTGGTCTGCTCATAGATCCATCCACCAGTGCTATTGGTGTAGTCAGGAAGACCACAATCTCCCTATTCCGCAGTTTGGAGGACGTAGAGCATATGGGCCATGGTAAATCAAGCTCTGTTTCACAATTTTAATATCCTTACAACTTTCTCTGGTGTCTATAATTTACTCGATCCACTTTGTAATGGAAGATTTTTTTGGATTTTACTAGGTCTCCTCGATGGTCACAGTGGTGATGTTAACCCTGGATTGTACAACTCTGCTGATGAGCCTGACCAGAAGACTTTATTGGAGTTTCTACAGTGTGTTAAAAAAATTAGACAGCAGCTAGGAAAAGCTTCATCTGCTATATTTTACGAATCACTTCTTAGAACACCCAGCATGTCATCTGAGGAGATTGTTTCCCGCTTTGTGAAGACTCTAGAAACTGGATATAGTTCTGTTATTGCGTCTACACAAATATCAGAACTGGGAGCTGATACAGCGTGGGAGAAGGAATTATCAAATCACAGAAATCTTAGAAAATTTTCAGCTGATATGTTGATGACCCTAAATACCATTTGCATTCGGGGCACCTCATGGGGAAAGGTCTTGGATGTTGTTCAGAGCTACTTGAGATTTCTTGTGCCCCACAAAATCATGCTTGAATTGGGTTCCGAAGGAGCATCTTACATTAATGTTTCTGCGATAGTGCATGCAACCTCTCAAGTCGCCAAAGCAGTGTTTGAATGCGCATTGGATGTTCTCATTCTGCTAAGCTATATGACTAGCATCAGTGGGCAGGTTAGTGGACTCTATAGTAGTAATTGAAAAGTGATTTTGTACATCTAAGCATGTTTTAGCGCAAGAGTTGGACTTCATATTTGATGCGTATTGCAATGGTGGAAATTTTGGGTAGATACCTCGACACGAATTAATAAAAGCCATATAGCATGTGAAACACCTAAAAGACCAAGAAAGCTAAACAGTCTTTGGGAATATAATCTCTCTCTCTCTCTCTCTCACACACACACACACACACACACACACACAGACACAGACACACGAGAACAGCAAAGTAAATTATTAGGTTTTTAATTTCATTGAGGAGAGCATGTACCTTCTAGTAGAGAATAGCAATTTCTTTATTTTATTTCTGAGAGATAGGGTCAATATAAATGATAGACTTCTCCCCGTACCTGAACAATATCCATGGGTACATATACCCTTAGGTACGGGTTGTGTTTGGTTCCTTGGAAAAGAGGTTTATGACAACCTGAATGATTTTGCAGTGTTCTGTTTGTTTTTACTTTTTTAGTGCTGCTTGAGTTCTCTTTTTCTTTTCCTTGAATGATTAGTAAAGACTAAATCTCAGTAAAGCCACTTTGTTATAGTTCCATTGTTCTAGCCATCTCATAGCTTATGAAATTTTTTCTCTACCTGAGTTTGATAATATACTGTATGTAAGTTCCACAACCTTCTTGCATATGCATATCCCTGATGAAGTACTAGTACTAGTATGAAATTAGTGTCAATTAGCAATTAAATATGGGGCAGAATCATGCAAACACAAAAAACACATAGTTTCTACAGGTCTACAGCAAAGCTGGAACTGTAAGATACAGCACAAAAGGTAGCTGATCCCCTAATTAGAACCAGTTACTCATCAGTCGCACATTATTTAAGTTAGAAAGGTCCAAACTCCATACTAGAGAAAGTGCTTGTGAAGCTAATCTGACTGATCAAAGCCACCCAAACATTTTTCCCCAAAACGAATTTACTTGTATATAAAGAATAAGATGAATGACTGATAGAAACATATAATTTTATATCCCGGGTGATAATCTCATCAATTTCAGTGACCCAACAAAAAACCAAAGGTCGTGTTGGATTGGCTTGTGTAGGGTTGGGTTTAGGTTCGGGTACTTGCTTTATGGGTTTGGGTTCATACCTTTACCCAAATCCGAAACATACAATTTTGTTCAGGTAAAGAACATGTTCGATGGGGTAGGGTTGATAGAAGCCTAGATAATTAGTTCTGGACCACCATATCTGCTTTCTATTCTTATTATTGCTTCTTAAGATTTGGGAATTCTTCCCTCCGTGTCAATTTCGACACGCTGTTTCATAGGTTATTAATTATTAGTACGTTATTTTAGTTCAGTATGTTTGATCTCAGAGGGTTGCTGGATGTTCTGCTAAAACAATAGCTCAGATTGTTATTGGTTATGAATTTGTTTTCATTTAATAAAGGTTCCACTTTGAATGCTTTTGTGGTACAGTATTGAAGTTGATTCTGCTATCTGTTGTATTGCCTCTCTTTTGTGTATAGATCATCATAAACTTCTCATGTCTAGCCAATTCATCTATTTTTATTGTCTTCATTAACAACTTAATAACATTTATATCTAAGCTGATTCCATCTTTTGACATTACTACATCATTTCATTTGAATGTCCACGCATGCACTTGTATTCAGGCAAAAGACATGCACACTCATCACTATAAAGTAGGTCAGTGATGACCACTTGTGTTAAATGCTACTCCCTCCATCCAAGAGCAAGGTTCCCATTTAGTTCTGTTGACTTTTTTGATGGTGGGAACCTTAAAAATGGATGGAGGGAGTAGAAGTTATCTGCTCTTAAAGGTGTTCCCTTGAGAATTTTCATTAATAAAACATTATACTAGTCTTATTGTATGAATTCTCAAGACTATAAGATCTGATAGTTCTTGACAAGATCTGTTGGATCTTAATTAAGACAAGCAGTTATTCTAGAAGGTTATTCAGCTCACTGAGAACACATATGCTATCGAATCTTTTGCCTGATCTTTTCTTTATAGTGGGAAAATTTTAGAAATATAGTTACTTCTGTTTTCAGCTAGAAAATAGCATAATTCTATCTGGTTTTGTGCAGCTCTGTATGTCTCATGACGATGTCTCGAGAGTCAAACTTGAACTAATTCCAATGGTGCAAGAAATTGTTATGGAGTGGCATATTATCCTTTATTTTGGGAGCACACCGTCTGAACCTCCTGCAATTGAAGATTTCAGCTCTCAGCTTTCTACCTTACAAATTGGTAACCTTTTCATCTTATGATCATATTAACCTTTGAGTTTATAGTATGAGTACAGAATTTTCATATTAGCTAACTGATTTAATATTATTGAGCTCCACGTTCAAAGTCTATTCCTGCCAAAACGTTCTTGGTTTGTGCATTATGGACAACAATCTCCTACCTAATGTCGCTGACTAGTTCTTATTTCATTCCATCCCTTGATTGCACAGTCTGCTGTATTGATTTCTGTACTAGTGAAGTTTATGAAGTTTACGTATGAAAGAAAAAGACAAATTTGGTCATATTTAAGTGCACTGATTGCAGTAATAATAGTAGCACTGTAGCAGTAAT
>JAQRGC010496497.1:0-11740 GCA_028659135.1 Plantago lanceolata | reverse complement strand
ATTGCCATCCCTAGTCCTTTAGAGTTGGTGTAAAGAATCATCTGAAGTTCTTTTACACACTCTATCATTTGGGGCCTTTCTCTGCTGTCCGTTTGGACGCAGCGTGATGCCAGGTTTGCAAATAATGCTATCGACTCCATGGTATAGGTACTCCGTGCCATATCTGGATCGACGATCCTTTTCAATTTCTTCTTGTCATTCAATATATGCCTAACCTGTGGAATTTCAGTGACTGGCATTTAGGATTGAAATAGACAATTATAGATTGATTTAGGAAACTTGCATGGTGTTGTACCTGGAGTACTAAGTTCTGATCATGTGGTCCTTGGTTGAGGTCCACTGCTCTCCTTCCAGTCAAAAGCTCGAGTAGCACAACTCCAAATGCATAGACATCGCTTTGTAGTGTGAGTTTGCCTGTCTGTTTCCAAGGTAAATGCATCCCTTAATTATCGTATATTGTAAGCTGTAGATATCATTTTTTTTCTTGAGTTACATTACATATTTCAAAGTTTAGCTTATAAGGGTAGTTTCTCTTCTTAATAGCAGAACAGACACTGATACAAGTGAAAACAGAAGACTTCTAACCTTTTTTTTTTCTCTGTTGCTAAGTCGAGAGCCGAGGGCATTTAACTTTTCTCGAGTAGTGACCTAGAAATTACTGTGACCGCTATGTAGGACCAAACTGAAATGTTATCTATCTTGTGTGTGACCTCCTTATACTTTGGCATAGAGTTTTACTTGTAGTAGTTGATTTCTATACTTGACTCTCGGCACTCACTGTGTAGCTTCGTCTTAGTAATTTTAAAGTTGCATGTAAGGTACCATTAAACTGGGAAAGTAACACTGCATATCATATAGGAGAAGAAAGAACCATACCAAGGTGTACTCCGGATCAAAGTAGCCAAAAGTACCCAACACTCTGGCTGTCATACAAGTCTCCTGTCCCTCAGGCATCAACTTGGCTAGGCCAAAATCTGATATCTGCTTCCATCCTCCCATCATAAATAACGATACACCTCATAAACACACATATATAACTTTTAACTAGTACACACACACGAAATCCAGATAGTAGAAGTTTCTTACCTTTGCTTCCAAGTTATCATCGAGAAGTATATTGGTAGATTTAAAGTCCCTATGAAGAATAGGTATCCCAACCGCTGAACTTGAGTGGAGGTACGTGAGTCCTCTTGCTGCTCCTATAGCCACTTTGAGCCTCGATGACCAATCCATCCTTACTTCTTTAACTCCTATAATTCCAGAAACAGATGCTTAGAGTTGAAATAAGATTTGGAGAAGCATACCAGTAGGTTGCATGTGAAGTTCAAATTTGGAAAAACATTTTAGAATGGACCTACCGCTTAGGTGATCCTGAAGGTTCCCTTTATGCATATATTCATAAACCAGAAACCGTTGCTTCCCATCTGCACAGTATCCTATTAAGTTTACTAGATTAGGATGATTCAGTCTGCTCAATATATCAACCTCAACCCGGAACTCTCGCTCCCCTTCTGCTTCCCTCAGTGGTGGTAGCGCCATTTTCTTGATCGCTACAACCTGTATAGTTAAAATGACTTGTTGATTGAAAGTGTTCATTGCTATGCACTGTTGGTGAGAAATAGGGAAAGAACGTACATACCTCCCCGGATCTGAGAGTTCCTTTATATACCTTACCAAATCCTCCTTTCCCAAGAAAGTTCACATCACTGAAAGAGCATGTAGCCTCCTCCATTTCTTTAACCGTATAAACTGCTGATGCATTTCTTCGCTTTGCCGGTGGGTTTCTGCTGCTTTCGATCTGCCAACATTCTACAGGTTTATAAATCCCTGAAAGGCAGCATATCATAATCCATCTCCTTTGTGAGAAGTAGAAAAATATTATATTTTAATGAGAATCAGAGTAAGTAAAAGAAAAACATACAAGGATTGATGTGATCCTCAGACTTGCTTCGCCTACGCTTGTTCCATGCAGAGACTAACCCGAAAGGCATTGTTTATCCTTTATCGCTTTCCTAGCTGCTACTAGTCTGAAAATTTGGTATGAAGTATGTGAATACAGGGCTCTGTGCAGAACCATACTCTTTAAGAGTATGAATTGGCTGAGATATTGTTAAGTAGGACAGGAATAATCATAGGAGTATGTACAAAGCAAGGAGTTAGCTTTGTGAAATATACTCCAAGAAGGTACTTAGAATAACAAGTTTGATATTCCAACAACCAAGAAGGCTTTTCACTTGAAGGAAAAGATATAAAGGTCATCAAAGCTGTTATTACTTGCCTTAAAATGATAAGTAGCTGGGTAAGTGTTTGACAAGGAAATACAATCTGCAAGTTCTTGGTGTAAACTTGCATTCTTTTTCAATCTCTGGTTGAAAAAAAACAGAATGTTGTTGAGTTGTTGTTTTCAGTATGTAGTGGAACTAAGTCATCCTTATATTCCTTAAACTTGTCTTCATCTTGTTTCATCATTGTGACACAGTAGCAGATTTAGACTGGTTCTGTTGCTTTAATGAAGTTCTTTCAATAGGAAGAAGGGAAACAATGGAGGCTTTAAGCATTGTTCGTGAGTGTTTTCTGGGCGGAGTGGGGGATTTAGGCGACTCTTGTTCGTGAAGACTGAAGATCCATCTCATAGGTCATAGATCGAGTGTCGTGGATGTAAAAAGTAAGGTGGGAAAGTATTTTTAGTAAAAGTGTATTGTTCGGGTGGATTAGTTGCACGTGGTGATTAGTGATTAGTGAATACCCGATATGAAAAAAATAATTAAGAAATGTGCAGTAAGGGTCAATTTGTGTACCAGCATGTAGCACCGTAGCAGTAAGCAGTTGACTGGGCTAACGAACTCAGGGATTGCTTAGTTGCAAAGAAATAAGGTAGCTAACAGCCTAATAACACAAAAAGTTGTCATCACCTACACTATTTCATCTGAAACCCATATTAATTTCAGTTAGATTTTGTTTAAATCTATTCAGTTCAGTTCAGACATGCTTACTGCTTAGTTATGTTTATATTACAAATCAGTTCAGCTTAGACTTATTCAGACGAAGATAACAGAGTCGAACAAGTGTGTACTGCAAATGATAAGAGGTTGAAGGATTCATCATTCATGAATATTGTTTCACTGAATGGCCTCCTCAATGTAGTTGAATGGGGATTCCGTTACTCCTACTCCTCAAAGTTCCAACCACCAATGTTTTTTTTTTTTTTTTTTTTCATTTATTAGTATTACATTGAAGTGGGTAATTTTTATTCAATGCACCTTTCTTCCTTTCAACAAATTCCTGTGTATAGCAATTAATGAAAATTGTCCCAAGCTCACTTTTATGGACCGCCATGGAGCTGCTGATGCTAGCTGGGGCCTGGGGGCAGTAGCAGACGTACGAATACAACTGAAGCAGCCAACGTAAATAGTAAATCGAAATTAACCATTGAAGGTAAACCTCAAGAACAAGGGTTAAACTCTAAATATTCGAACACATTGTCAATATTTCATTTTTAACAGAGTTGTTTTACGAATGACATATAAATAATACTGAAACGAAACTCTAACAAACGTAGAATCGTATCTTGGACACAGAACAAACCCGCTCTCCAACTCGCTCCCATCCAGGGGCGGGCGGACCCAGCCTTCGGCTAGGCTGGGCTCCAGCTTGGGTCGAAATAGAAAATTACAAGTTTCTTTATATGATTTTGTAATAGTTTCTGAACATCACGGGGTGAATGAAATTACTAGGTTCGCCCTGCTAGCTCCCATCTGGCATTTTACCAACAGAAACCAGATCAGGACAATATATCATAAAGCAGAATAGTGGTTCATTGTTACTTGTTACTGGTTAGGAATTAGTTTCATTGAATGCCCTTCCTTTCTCCAATTC
Organism: Plantago lanceolata; assembly: GCA_028659135.1. Taxonomy (NCBI): domain Eukaryota; kingdom Viridiplantae; phylum Streptophyta; class Magnoliopsida; order Lamiales; family Plantaginaceae; genus Plantago; species Plantago lanceolata. The sequence continues at coordinate 7,864 of JAQRGC010496497.1, read as the reverse complement.
TTGACACCTACATGATACATGCAAAACTGAGTGTTGCTTTTTCCTTCTATATAAACCAACCTAGCTATAGATAGAAGAGCATCAAGTTCACAACCAAAAACAAAGAAGAAAACACAGCAAGTTCTTAAGAAATGGCTTCTAAGCTTGAAGTTGAAGTTGAGCTGAAATCTGATGCACAGAAGATATGGAACAGTTTCAGAGAATCAGCTACTCTCTTTCCCAAGGCTCTCCCTGATCACTACGAAAGCATCGAGGTTCTGGAAGGCGACGGCATATCTGTCGGCTCGGTTCGTTTGGTTAAGTTCCCTCAAGGTACATAAAAGATGATATTGTTCAGTTTTTAAGGCCACAGATGGAATCTTGAAGTACTGATAAATTTCCTTGACATTACATTGCAGGAAAATCGCCAATAACGGTGTCGAAAGAGAAGTTTGAAACGGTTGATGAGGAGAAGAAGACAGTGAGTTACAGTGTGATAGAAGGTGATGTGTTGCAGTACTACAAGAACTTCAAGGCTCATCTTACTGTGACTCCAAAGGCTGATAAGACAGGAAGCTTGGTGAAATGGTCCTGTGAATTCGACAAGGCTAGTGAAGAAGTGCCTAATCCTGATGTTGTGAAGGACTTTGCTGTCAAGACCTTCCAAGATTTGGATGCTTATCTCCTCAAATAGACCAATCTGCTAAACTATAGCTAGCTTTAAGGGGTAATACATCACAGAGAGTCCTATGTGTTTTGGCTTGGCCTAGACATATAGTACTTCTGATAAATAACAACCTTAATCTATAGGGTCATGGCTATGGTGTACTGATCATGTTCCTGGATGAAGTTGATGAATAAGTGATGTAGTTTCATATGTGATGGAATAATAAAAAGGCGCTAGTTCAGCTTCTTATTTACATCTGAATACAAGGGACCATGTAGGGGCGGACCGAGAAAAACAAAAATCACCCCGGTAGACCTCCCCTGCCCGAGGGGAACATCTCCGGGGGCTATTTAGATAACCGGAGACTTTCTGCTTAATTTTTTTTCCCTTTAAAATGCAAATAATGCTAAAGAAACCAGTAAACTATCATTTTCTGGTAGTTACAAAAACAATTAAGTACTTATGTCAATGGGATTGTTACATGACGAAACAAGCATGCTAGGAATAAACAATTCTGGTAGCCAGGCAGGAACAGTTCCACTTTCTACATATAGTCATATAGATACAGTTTTACAGGAATACTCAGAGTCACTTCATTATAGTACCTTGGAGGACATTGTTGCTATGGCAAGAAAGCTTGAATTTGAAGTTGAGGTGAAAACTAGTGCAGAAATGTTTTGGGCCAGTTTAACTTCTGAAAACATGACTCTACTGCCCAAAGCCATGCCCCATGTGTACCAGAGCATCGAGGCTCTCGAGGGCGATGGAACGTCCACTGGTTCCATACGTTTAATCAAGTTCGCCCCCGGTACACATATTTCACAACTTTCTTGTGGCTTTAGATGATGTGGAAATGTATTAGTCTCTTATCGTATTTGTTAACTGTGTTACGCTTTGACTCAAAGTTTATTTGTTGAATCAGGAGTTTCAGCGTCGTCAAGCAGTGTAACACAGAAGCTGGAATTAGTGGATGAAGTGAACAAGACACTGTGTTACACCTTACTGGATGGGGAGACCTTGGAGTACCTGAATACTTACAGGTCCACGTTCGTTGTGAGTTCTAAAGAGGATGGATCTTCTATAATAAAATTCAACGTAGAATTCGACAAGGCAAGTGACAAACTTGATGGAGGGGATCTCTACAAGGACTTTGTCACCAGGGTTCTCCAAGATTTGGATGCTTATCTTCTCAATGCTTGAAAGCTCAAACTATATGAATGTTGATGTTTTTTATTTTTCCTAATAGTAAAAGTGTTGATAGTTAAATCATTGTTAAAGTTCTGTTTTCAAGATTAATAAAAGATGAGGAGTATTCCTAAGTTCATTTAGTTTAACAGCATGATATCCTTTATTTCACGAATGATTCGTCGTAGAATATTATTGTAGAAGATTATAATGAAACAGCAACAACCCAGGATCATAGGAGATGAAAAAAATCGTGATACGCGTAACCTACCTCAGTAATTGGCAACACAGTGCTTGCACGCCAGCTTAGTGATTTCCTCTATAACAGCATCAACAGTAGTGTTGAATTCTGCTTTCACCAACCTTACTAACGCAACCATATATCGGTACTTGCTCAGGGACTATGTAGTATGCACCTGTTCATAACATCTGAAATTATTAACTTGGAACAAACATGAAGCGTGTAATAACTCACAATTGCAGGAGAAATAATCAATCGAGTTTACGCACATGAAGAGGGTCTGAACTCTGAAGAAGTCCTGGACGATCCAGCAAGCGCAAAGTTGGAGAATGGATTGATTACCCTGTCGTAAGCCACATGTGAAACTGATGGTATTACAGACATAAGTTTTAAAAGAATACATAACAACCAGGACACAAAGAAACTTAAAAGCAATATGATCATGGTAATACAAAAAGGTTTTATTTTTGTACATACTTTCATATGCATTTTCTTCTAATCTATGTATGATAGCTGTAGCTAAGAGATAACAGAAAAAAGTGATTCAACAAGGCATATGTTTCCTTACGTTCTCAGTTTCTCGTCAAGATCAATCCCGGTAACTCTATAGATCAATGATCTGATCAACTGTGCACATTCCCTCAGAGAGAGAATTGAACTCACTAATGTTCTTCTCCAACAAATGAATGTACCACCTCAAAAAACTAGCCTCATTTCAGAAAAAGCAAAAGTGTTGGTGTAAATCATACAACAATAATTGTTTTTTTCCATCAAACAAAAAGAGAGAGTAAACTTAATCAGTACTAGAACTAGCCAATTAAATTGGAGGATTCGAATGTCCATTAATTCTTGTTCGAGGACTAATATAACTCTTCTATAAATGAATTTAATTGATAAATCTTTTACTGTTTAAACCTTCATATCAGATAGATATTATTTCATAGTATCAGAGTTTTCTGCAAATAATAAGGTTCAACCGTTCGAGGACCCATCACTATTCCCTTCACTCAATGGCCTCCTCGATGTAGTTGAACGGGGGATCCCATCACTCGTACACATAATTAATTGATGGATTTCAGACTACTCTTGTATGTGTGTAGCAATTAATGAAACTGTCCCAAGCTCACATGCAAAGCCAATAATGGTATGGAGGGAGTGCATGATACATGACAAAAGTGAATGTTGCCTATTCCAGTTCTCTTTCTATATAAACCAACCTAGCTAGCATCAAGTTCACTACCAAAACAGAAAAGAAAACACAGCAAGTTCTTAAGAAATGGCTTCAAAGCTTGGAGTTGAAGTTGAGCTGAAATCTGACGCAGAGAAGATATGGAACAGTATCAAAGAATCAGCTATTCTGTTTCCCAAGGCTATTCCTAATCACTACGAAAGCATTGAGGTTTTGGAAGGCGATCACATGTCTGTCGGCTCTGTTCGTTTGATCAAGTTCCCTAAAGGTACGTAAGAGATATTTTTCAGTTTTTAAGGCCATAGGAATTTTAAAGTACTACTAAGAATTATGCATTGCAGGAAAATCGCCAATTACGGTGTCGAAAGAGAAGTTTGTAGCAGTGGATGAAGAGAAGAAGACAGCCACTTACAGTGTGATAGAAGGTGATGTGTTGCAATACTACAAGAACTTCAAGATTTATCTTGAAGTGACTCCAAAGGCTGATCAAAAAGGATGTTTGCTGAAATGGTCTTGTGAATTCGACAAGGCTAGTGAAGCAGTGCCTAATCCTGATGTCATGACGGAAATTGCTGTCTCGACCTTCCAAGATTTGGATGCTTACCTCCTCAAACAGGTTGAGCAATCAAACTAAAACTAGCTTTATACATCACATGAGTACTAGTGTTTTGGTTTGGCCTAGACATCTAGTACCTGTAATAAATAACTACCTTAATCTACAGAACATGGATATGGTGTACTGATCATGTTCCTAGATCCGGTTAATGAATAAGTGATGTACTTACGAGCATGATAGCATTTCTTTCGCAAGTGATTCATCGTAGATTATTAATTTATTATTGTCGAAACGTATAATGATATATCAAAAGCTCATGATTATAGGAGATGAACAGAACTTACAAGATCTACTTGAAAAATTCGTGATACGTGGGTAACACTATGGTTGCACGCCAGCTTAGTGATTCTCTCTATAACCAGCATCAACAGTGTAGAATTCTGCTTCACCAACCTTACCAAGACAACCATAACGCAGTATTGTTCAGGTCCTATGTAGTGTGTACCTGTTCATATTAACATTGGAAGTTAATGAACTTGGAACAAACATCAAGTACATATCTAATAATTCAACTCGTAAGAATCAATCGAGTTTACGCACTTGAAGAGGCTCTTAAGAAGTCCTGGAAGATCCAACAAGGACAAAGTTGAATAATGGACTGATGATCAATCACCCTGTCGCATTATAAGCCACATATATACCACCATGTGAAAATGATGGTATTGCAGACATATATTTTGGAAAAAACACATGACAAACCAGTACACACAGAAACTTAAAAGCATTTATGTCTGCTTACTTTCTTGGCTAAGTGAGGCATTCTAACAAGCATTTACGCCAGCTTAGTGATTTCCTCTATAACAGCATCAACAGTAGTGTAGAATTCTGCTTCACCATAATAAGGAAACCATATCGCGGTACTTGTCCAGGGACTATGTCGTATGTACCTGTTCATATTAACATCTAAAATTAACTTGGAACAAACATGAAGTGTGAAATAACTCGCAATTGCAGGAGAAAACAATCATCCAGTTGACGCACTTGAAGAGGGTCTGAAGAAGTCCTGGACGATCCAGCAAGCGCAAAGTTGAAGAATGGACTGCTTACCCCTGTTGTAAGCTAGCCACATTACCACTATGTAAAAGTGATGGTATTACAGACATAAATTTAAATAAATAAAAAAAAAAAAAGATAAAAACCAGGACACAGAGAAACTTAAAAGCATTATGATCCTGGTAATACAAAAAGAACAATTTTTTTTTAAAAAACTTCTATATGTAGTTTCATCTAACCCTATGTATTAAGCTAAGACGACAGGAATTAGTGATTCAACAAGGCATATGTTTGCTCACCTTCTTGGCAAGATCTGATCAACTGTGCGCAATTCCTTAGAGATAGAATCGACTTGACTAATGTTCTTCTCAAACAACTATCTCAGAGAAAGCAAAAGTGTTGTAAAACTTACAACAATAATTGTTTTTTTCCATCTGAAAAAAAGAGAGCGTAAACTTAAAGTATTAGAATGGACTGGAATCTTTATGCAAAACTTTACAGGAACAATTATCAATCATTGCTTTAGATTGCATCATTAGGAGACTTTTATTCATTCCATTACTATAACCCAGTGATCAGTGAGGCATTTTGACAAACCGGTGGTAGCTTAACAAATTCAAACAGCTAACATCAGAAATTGCAGCCACAATACGAACAAGGTTAACATATACTCCATCCTTCCCACCAGAAAGTTATTACATGTAGGCGGATAGTGTTAAAATTAGGATATTACGACGAGAACAGGGTAAAAATCGAATGGAAGTTACTCCAAATAAGAAAATGAGAAATTACTTTCGTATTTTCTATCAGATAGAAGTAGAAATTATTTTACAGTGTCAGAGTTTTCTGCAAATAATAAGGTTCAAGGACACATCACCATTTCTTTCACTCAATGGCCTCCTCGATGTAGTTGAATGGTGATCACATTACTGTACGCATGATTAAATCGATTGGTTTCAGCTACGTACTGTGTGTCTGAAGCTCACATGCAACACATGTACTACAGTACTATCATATGACAGAATGGAAGCAAGTACCAACGTAAATAAAACTTAATCTAAATTAACCGTTGAAGTTGCCTTTTCCAGTTCTCCTTCTATATAAACCAACCTAGCTATAGCTAGAAGAGAACACAGCAAGTTCACTACCAAAACAGAGAAGAAAACACAGCAAGTTCTTAAGAAATGGCTTCAAAGCTTGGAGTTGAAGTTGAGCTGAAATCTGATGCAGAGAAGATATGGAACAGTATCAAAGAATCAGCTACTCTGTTTCCCAAGGCTATTCCTAATCACTACGAAAGCATCGAGGTTTTGGAAGGCGATCACTTGTCAGTTGGCTCTGTTCGTTTGGTCAAGTTCCCTAAAGGTACGTGAAAGATATTCATCAGTTTTTAAGGCCACAGGAATCTTAAAGTACTAAGAAGTATGCAAGTAATGATAAATTTCCTTGACATTGCAGGAAAATCGCCAATAACGGTGTCGAAAGAGAAGTTTGTAGCAGTGGATGAAGAGAAGAAGACAGCGACTTACAGTGTGATAGAAGGTGATCTGTTGCAGTACTACAAGAACTTCAAGATTAATCTTGCTGTGACTCCAAAGGATGATCAGAAAGGATGTTTGCTGAAATGGTCATGTGAATTCGACAAGGCTAGTGATGCAGTGCCTAATCCTGATATGGTGAAGGACATTGCTGTCTCGACCTTCCAAGATTTGGATGCTTACCTCCTCAAATAGGTTGAGCAATCAAACTATAACTAGCTTTATACATCACAGTGAGTACTAGTGTTTTGGTTTGGCCTAGCTGCCTAGACATCTAGTACCTGTACTAAATAACAACCTTAATCTACAGAACATGGATATGGTGTACTGATCATGTTCCTAGATTCAGTTAATGAATAAGTGATGTACTTATGAGCATGATATTATTTCTTTCGCAAGTGATTTGTCGTAGATTATTAATTTATTTTCGTCGAAAAGTATAATGAAATATCAACAGCTCAGAATCATTGGAGACGAATAGAAGTTAAATGATCTACTTGAAAATTTTGCGATATGTGTTACCTACCTCAGTAATTGGTAAGGCAATCATATCGCGGTACTTGTCCAGGCAGGCACTATGTAGTATGTACCTGTTCATATGAACATCTAAGTTAATGAACTTGGAATAAACCTCAAGTATCTAATAACTCAACTCGTAAGAATCAATCGAGTTTACACACTTGAAGAGGGTCTTAAGAAGTCCTGGAAGATCCAACAAGGACAAAGTTGAAGAATGGACTGATGATCAATCACCCTGTCGCAATATAAGCCATATACCAGTACCACCATGTGAAAAACGATGGTATTACAGATATAAATTTTGAAAGAAAACACATGACAAACCAGTACACACAGAAACTTAAAAGCATTTATGTTTGCTTACTTTCTTGGCTAAGTGAGGCATTTTAACAAACATGTGGTAGGTGAACAAAACTGAATAGTATTAACATCAGAAATTGCAACCATTATGCCAAAAGTTCATCACTTTGCAGGCAGATAGTACAATGATTATAGCAAAATGACATTACGTGGTGAACCGTGTATTGTATGATGGGCATCCGAGGCTCTGTTCTAATTGTGTATTCTATATCCTATTCTAATGGTTGGATGAATGACACGTGGAATCCATTATCAATTCATTATTTACACTTCTTTCTCCATTTAGGCCCTGTTCTTTTCATCTGAAAACTCATTATTTTCTGTTCAGTTCTGTTCAGACGAAAAGAACAGAGCCTTACTTGCATTCTTTTTCCTTCAATTTTATTGTTCTTTTTCCTTTTCTTTTTTTAACTTTGAAAGTCCCCTTCATATTAGTAATTAGTTTCACTAACGGCGCCTATTTTTTAATTTTCAATTATTTTATATATTGTGTACCTGTATTTATATCCCTCCAACCTACTATAATTTATTTAATTTGACTTTTTTAATTAACTATGTTCGACTTTAACTACAAATT
>JAQRGC010495242.1:0-14742 GCA_028659135.1 Plantago lanceolata | reverse complement strand
TTCAGTGTTTTATAGCTTTCAAACTGCTAGCGTCTAAGCCTTAAATAACAAGGCCTCTGTGTTAAATAAAAAAGGCACTTGTTAAGTACAGTGTATAACTAGAATGACACAAGCTCTCTCTTTCTCTCCCCATTTTTGCTATTCACCCCTATAACAACTCTGTGGGTGCAGATGGTTTCTAAGGAAGTAGCTACTGAGTTCTTGACACCCCATGAAATTTTCACCGTAACTCAGCAGGTATGTTTTGTCTTAGAAGACATAATATACACAAGACGAAGTTTCTTAGTCCTAGTTCATGACTGGACTTTACAAGTTTTTTTTACTCAAATTAAATAATGAAATATCATCTACTCAAAGCAGGTTGACAAGGTTGTTGGTTGTCGCGTTCAAGGTGATAAAGCAAGTTCTGGCTGTAATATTATGCGGATCAGTGCAAATGGTCAGTCTTTAGTGAATTCGTTGGCTGCAGAAGATTCATGTAAGGTCTCTGGGGAAAATCCTGGTTCTGAGATGGCTTTGGGTGCTGTTGATGGGGTAAACTTAAGTGAGGACAATGCTGAACCTGCCAGCTCTTTTGATGGAGGAATTGACCAAAAGAATCATACCGATAACGGCAAGCTACAAGTATGCGGAAGAGTTGTTCCCAATGGAAGTACAGAAAAGAAATCTATGGACTCTTTCTCAGGAGACATTGAAGGTTCTGAAACACCAATTTTTGAGAAGCATCCAGATGTTGAAATAAGTCAGACAGTTGAAGAGACTTGCATCAGCATTGATAATTCGAAGGACTCTCAAGCTCATGCATCTAATGAGAATGCATTAATAAAGGATGTTAGAGATGAAACAAACACCAGCATTGCCCCTAACAAGAAATCCAAAGGGTCTTGTTTTATAGAGTCAATGCCTTCCGTTGTTTCATACGAGTTTTTGGTGAAGTGGGTTGGAAGATCTCATCTCCACAACACATGGATTCCTGAACCTGAACTTAAAGTTCTGGCGAAACGGAAATTGGATAATTACAGGGCAAAGTATGGGACAGCTACAATGAATCTGTGCCAGGAACAGTGGAAGATGCCACAGCGAGTCATTGCTACTCGGTCATCCACAGATGGTTCAACTGAAGCATATGTGAAATGGACAGGTCTTCCTTATGACGAGTGCACCTGGGAAAGAATTGATGAACCTGCCATTCCAATGTTACCTCATTTGGTGGATTTATTCAGTAGATTTGAGCGGCAAACACTGGATAATGAGACTACCAAACAGCAGGAACCGATGCAAAGAAAGAGTCTCTCCCAACGGAGTGAGATAACCGCCCTCACAGAACAGCCCAAGGAGCTAGCAGGAGGTTCTCTGTTTCCCCATCAGATGGAAGCACTGAACTGGCTTAGAAAAAGCTGGCATAAATCAAGAAATGTAATCCTAGCTGATGAAATGGGACTTGGAAAAACAGTATCAGCTGCTGCTTTCATTTCATCGTTATACTTTGAGTTTAAAGCTACACTTCCTTGTCTGGTTCTGGTTCCTTTATCCACGATGCCAAACTGGATGTCAGAGTTTGCTCTGTGGGCTCCAGAAATCAATGTCGTTGAGTATCATGGTAATACAAAAGCTCGGGCTATAATTCGCCAATATGAATGGCATGCTTCTGATACTCAAAGATCAAAAAGAACATCTGCACACAAATTCAATGTACTCTTGACAACATATGAGATGGTTCTATGTGATTCCTCCCATTTACGTGGAGTTCCATGGGAAGTTCTTGTGGTTGATGAGGGCCACCGCCTAAAAAATTCCAGCAGTAAGCTCTTCAGCATGTTGAACTCATTCTCGTTCCAACATCGAGTACTGTTGACTGGTACTCCTCTTCAGAACAACATCGGGGAGATGTACAATCTCCTGAACTTTTTGCAGCCAGCTTCATTTCCTTCTCTTTCTGCATTTGAGGAAAATTTTAATGATCTAACATCTGCGGAAAAGGTGGAGGAATTGAAGAAACTTGTTGCTCCACATATGCTTCGTAGGCTTAAAAAAGATGCCATGCAGAATATTCCCCCCAAGACGGAAAGGGTGGTTCCGGTTGAGTTGTCATCAATTCAAGCAGAATATTATCGAGCCATGCTCACAAAAAATTATCAGATACTGCGCAATGTAGGAAAAGGTGTTCCCCAGCAATCAATGCTAAACATTGTGATGCAGTTAAGGAAGGTCTGCAATCATCCGTACCTTATACCTGGGACCGAGCCTGAATCAGGCTCCGTGGAATTTCTTCATGAGATGAGGATCAAAGCTTCAGCCAAACTAACTCTGCTTCATTCTATGCTTAGGGTGTTGCACAGGGAAGGCCATCGAGTCTTGATCTTTTCCCAGATGACCAAGTTACTAGACATCCTTGAGGATTACATGTCTATTGAGTTTGGTCCAAAGACATATGAGAGGGTGGATGGTTCAGTTGCCGTGACAGATCGACAAGCAGCAATCTCAAGATTCAACCAAGACAAGAGCCGCTTTGTCTTCTTGTTATCAACTCGTTCATGTGGTCTTGGCATCAATTTAGCAACTGCTGATACAGTGATTATATATGATTCTGATTTTAACCCTCATGCTGATATCCAAGCAATGAATCGAGCCCATCGCATTGGCCAATCAAAGAGACTTCTGGTGTACAGGCTTGTAGTGCGTGCTAGTGTAGAAGAACGTATATTGCAGCTTGCAAAGAAAAAATTGATGCTTGACCAGCTGTTTGTAAATAAGACTGGATCAGCAAAGGAGGTGGAAGATATCCTAAAATGGGGAACTGAGGAACTGTTTAGCGATTCACAGAGAGGTAAAGATGGTGAAAACATCAAGAAAGATGAAGAAGTTTCAGAATCAGAACCTACTAGTAAGCGGAGAACTGGTGGGCTTGGAGATGTATACAAGGATAAATGTGCAGATACTAGTAACAATATTTTGTGGGACGAAAGTGCCGTTATGAAATTGTTGGATCGCACCAACCTCCAGTCTAGTTCACCTGAAAATGCGGAATCAGAAGTAGAGAATGACATGCTTGGTTCTGTGAAGGTTAGTACCTCAATTCTTTCTTTTCTCACTTTCGACCCATTTACTTATACAGTTATTTGGCTTCTTTTCTCATCACACTCAAATTTTGCTTGTCCATTTTCCTGTCTCGGATTTGCTTTTATGAAACACCTGCCAAGTGTCTACAATGTAAAGATAGGTTTTGAGAATTCTTTTTTTAGCGTCTGAATACAGGCATGAGGCAACTATTATAAAAATAATTTTTTAATCATCAGAGATAATGTGTATTTCAAGTGAACATTCAAATTGAACAGTGAGGTGAATGTATCTATTCTCGTTTCATTGGATGATTGCTCCTGATACTTCAAAGTTTAAACCCGTCATTTGTAGCTTTCATCTTCTAATCAACGTTTATTTCTTTCTTTCTTTCTTTTCAATAATTTCTTTCAACCTAACATTTCTGAGTAATTACTGGTCGCTAACATTGCCCTTTTCTCTGGAACCACCATGTTTGTCTGGAATCTGGATAGTTTGTCTTAGAAATATAGTACAAGTGTTGGCATTTATCCATGAAATATAGTTTTAGTTTGATAGGAAATTTTGATTTCTCAGTTATATCTTAAATATTTTGTCAGTCGTTGGAGTGGAATGATGAGCCTACAGAAGAACAAACCGGAACGGTGCCCATTGATATGGCAGCTGATGACACAACTGCGCAAATCTATGACAAGAAAGATGATAATGGAATTACTGAAGAAAATGAATGGGACAGGCTTTTACGAGTTAGGTGAGGGAGTTTTAACTTTTTCACAACTTTATGATTCAGCATCTTGGTGTGACACATTGTAAACTTATATATCTGATCTGTAGTACTTCATAAATCTTATATGTTGAAGATTAGGATAGAGTTTTATGTGTTGGAAGAACTTGATGAGTACTCTGATTCATGCTACTTGACATGTAAATACGTAGCTTTTAAAGTTTGGAACCAGCCACTGAAATATATTTACATTCCCTTTCTTTTTCTTCTTTTTTTAAGGTGCCTTAAACCTTTTATTGAGTGTCTGCTAAATGTTGGCATATCCTTATCTTATCACAATCAGTGAATAAGTATGAAATACAAATTTGCAGGTAAAGTAAGTTCTAAGTAGAATTATAATTTCAATTGGTTGGAACTCATAGCAGCTTCAAACGTAATTGATGCCTTTCTAAAATTAGTAACTCAAATTAGTTCTCCTTGGACTAAAATTGCTCCATGTGTATGACATTTTGTTGGTCTTGTACTTTCGTAATTTAAATGCTTTGTTGTGATGGCACTCCGGAAGATGTAGTGCTTGTGGTTCCGTGTACAATATATCCTGTTCTCGAATTCAAATGCTTCATTACAGCACTTAATCAATTATATTAGCTTCAAATTAAGTAAGACTTGTTAAAACTTGAAAATTAAATGCTTACTTGAACTGTATTCAAGTGTAAAGAATGATTTGCCTAATCATCTGGAACAAACTTTTCTCACTTTTGATGGATAATCTTCGACTCATTTTAAATTATTGCTAATGGCTTATGTAGATGGGAGAAGTTTCAAACTGAAGAGGAAGCCGCTCTTGGTCGTGGTAAACGCCAAAGAAAAGCGATTTCTTATCGGGAAGCATATGTTGCTCATCCTAGTGAAGCACTGCTTGAAGTAAGTCCGTCTGTCTTGATCCTTTATTTCGACATCAGTCCCTTTTCCCTGTATATAAAGATACAATTTCTTAGTTGACATATGCCTAATGCGGTATAACAGAATGGTCCTGAAGAGGAACCGGAGCGTGAGCCGGAGCCTGTGCGAGAGTATACCCCTGCTGGACGAGCCCATAGAGAAAAATAGTGAGTTTCTCTTTCTAAAAATTACATTCATGTCAAGTGTCTGATACGTCTTCGAAACGTATATAGCAATGATTTCACTCCTATTCACTTTTTCCACATATAGTTGATAGTTCTTGTTTCATGATTATATCGAGTCCTACCACGTGGAATAAATGTAGCAATACATGTGTTTCCTTACCTTTTATTTCTTCATTTGTTTTCTTTTCCACATAAAGTTCATAACTCTTTTAATAACTGTACTTGTGCTATAAGTCTATGACCTCTTAGGAATTGCACATGTTTAGTACTGAAAATGATGCCCTTCGCCTCCCCATCCATCCTCGAATAGATTGAATAGACAATAATATGCTTACAAATTCAATGTTCTCTTGAGTCTTGACTAGAGAAATGTTTTTCTGTCATTCATATATGTTGAATTCCATCTTAAAATTTCTTCAGATTGTGAGGGCTACCATCTAAATAATTCAAGCCGTAATTGTTCATTATACTCAGATTTTATCTCTACTCAATTCACCTTTCCAAAAGAACAATTTTAGGTGGACAAGTAAATGCAAAAATTAATAGAGTTAATAATGATGGATGTATCTCCATGAATAAGTACACGTCAAGATGAATCACAACTAATTGGGTAACTGCAATTCTGTACTCCTTGTTATTGCACTGGAATTGCCCCGGTGTAGTGGTCGTTATTTCTGTTTAATGCTTGACAGTAAACATTTTTAGTGCTAATTATTGATTCATTTCCCTGGCTCCCTTATCTTTATTAACATCTTTATTGTTCAACAGTGCTAAACTCCGTGCCAGACAAATAGAAAGATTAGCGAACCGGGGAAATGAATTAATCCCTCTCCCTCCACCTCGTGCACTGAAAGACAGTCGAAAGGCCACTTCAACTTATCCTATTGAAGAGCCTGCGTCCAATAATTTGGGAGAAAATCACAACGGTCAAATAGCAGGACCAAGTAGCACTACTGGCCCCACCATGATGCTGGGACAGAAGTTGAAACAGAAATCTGGTTTTCTTGGTGAACTAGCTCTTATATCTAGTGGACAACAGATTCCAGAAGTTTCTGGTCCAAGTGAGCAGCTCCCTGACATGAGCTCTATGGGTGCTGAGCGCAACAACTTGCTGCCAGTTCTAGGCTTATGTGCACCCAATGCTCCTAAAAACACGGAGCGATTGCGACGGAAAGGCTCAAAACCCTCGCAAAGACAATTAGGGACAGGGCTGGAATTCCCCTTGTCTGCTGCTACTTCTGGCCCGTTTGTGTCAAATGAGATGGCAATTGGTGGTCATGAGCCATTTTCAGCGCGATATCACCTACCTGATTTTTTGACTGGAACATCTCAATTGCACCCACACAGTCACGTTTCTGATAAATATTTGCCCTCTAACCCAGTAAGTTTTCCCTTCCCTCTTACATTCAGTTAGTTCTTATTATGTCCAGAGTTAAATTTGATGGTATTAATTATTTGCAGCACTCTTTAAACCTCTTGGAGGGTAAAATTCATATGGATCATTTCGGGAACTCAGGTGCTAGTTTTTCTGATTTTCAGGAGAAGTTATTATTGCCCAAACTACCACTTGATGAGAACTTTCTGCACAAATATGCATTTCCCGGTGTAAATTTGCCGAGTACAGCTCCTGATTTGTTCCCAGGCTTATCACTTGGATCCAGAGTTGCAGAGCCGAGTGGTACTGGTCATGAATTCCCCATGATGCCGTTGTTGCCGAATTTGAGATTTCCTCAGGATCTGTCCAAATACGATCAAACAGGAGTGGACATGCCCATGCCATCTTCTTTTTCATCATTTCCTGAAAAACATCGAAAGGTTCTTGAAAATATCCTTCTAAGAACTGGAACTGGAACTGGATCTAGTAGCCTGATGAAAAAGAAGGGGAAAATAGATATCTGGTCTGAGGATGAGCTTGACTATCTGTGGATAGGCATCCGTAGGCATGGACGAGGCAACTGGGAGGCCATGTTACGAGATCCGAGGTTAAAATTTTCCAAGTACAAAACGCCTGAGGAATTGTCAGCCAGATGGGAGGAGGAACAGCTCAAGATACTTGAGGCCCCAGGATTTCCAGCACTGAGATCTGTTAGGCCTCCAAAACCGCCTACAAATGCTGTGTTTCCTGGTATTTCTGATGCGATGATGGCACGAGCATTGCACGGGAATGGCTCGGAGGGAAATCTGCCTTGGTCATTGCAAGGATTAAAATATAATAATGGGCCCGTGAACTTTCAGTCGCATCTGACAGATATGAGGCTTGGGCTCGGTGGTCTGCTACCGTCTGGTGCACCCAACTTTGAAGCACCTGATCGACCTATTCCAAACTGGACTCCAGATACATCATTCCAGGCTAGGTTTTCTAGAGATTTTTTTGCAGCGAGAAATGATGGTTTCGCTGCTTCCTCAAGCAATCCTACCGAGTCTCCATTTTTGCTCAATTCTCTTGGAAGTAGTTGCCTGGACTCTCTTAGGGAGAAGCGTATTGGAAGGAGTGAGATTCCGGATCCTGCCCCAGTTTCTGATTTAAGAGGAAAAGAAGAGGCAGCAGCATCTTCTAAAGGAAAGCTGCCTCATTGGCTCCGAGAAGCTGTGAATGCGCCTAGTAAACCACTAACCCCTGAACCTGGGCTCCCTCCTATTGTTTCCGCAATAGAACGATCAGTTCGTGTTCTTTATGGAGAAAGGTCATCAAAAATTCCTCCGTTTATCATGCCAGGACCACCTCCACAGAAGCCCAAAGATCCACTGCATGATTTGAAGAATAAGAAGAAGATGAAGAAGAGGAAGAAGAAGAAAAGGTCCAGTGGACTTGCTAAGCTTTCTGAGGATGGTGTTGGTCATTTATTGGGCAAAGGTTGTGCAGAAGGTGGTTCTTCATCAACTGCTCAAGTGCCCGGAACTGGTCCTACGGGACTGCCACCACCTTTATCTGAAGTGTTGGAATTGGTTGCTACTTGTGTGGCACCTGGTCCAAGTAGTGTTGATGTGAGAGGTACAGAAGAAGAGAAAGAGAGAGGGGAGGAGCAAGTGTCATTGGCTGGTATAGAAACAGCTAGTCATTCAGGCAAACATGTTTCTGATTGTTCAAATGCTGCCGCTGCTGCAGTTGGGGCGGATATATCATCAGAAGGAACGGTGTCAGATGATGGGGAGGCATAGACAGAAGATAGAAAGGGAAATCAGGTTCAAACTTGTGGGGTGGGGATGGATGGATGATTTTGTAGGTCGGTTTAAATTAAATGTTGAGTGTTGTTTTACTTGTGATGTATAGGAGAATGAATCTTACTAGTAGCAGAGTAGATACTCATAATTAAGTACTCATTATATTGGTTTTCTTTTTTTTTTCTAAATCCGTGTACTAGGATTTTGTACAATATGATGGTAAAACTGTAGAAAATCTTGTTCGTATACTCTACATGTTTTTTATATCTACATCCTCTCCAACGGGCCCGTAACATATTGACACGTATCAATTTTCCATAGGTCTGATGAAGATGTTGGAGGGAGCGTGAAGAAGATCTCTAGGTAAAGTCCCAATGTAGCTTGCTTACGGATAATCCATCTATCTATCTGTGTTGAATAGATAGCTCTTTGCATCATACGGAGTACTATGAAGCTGATTGTGTTTCGTGAGTCTCTTTGCTTTGTGATATGAACTTTGGGCCGATCGTGTACCCTTAATATTTCCCGTTCGCGTACCCTTTATTTTTCCTTTATATATACATATACGCATTGATTCACAATATGTGGTTAACTATCTATGCGGACACGGGGAACCAAATCAACAGACATGGCCACTAGTGCAAGATATTAGGCCGTTGGTATAAGTTCCAAGGCATATATTGGGACGTCGTTTCCATGCGGGAGGGGTAAATCTTTTTTGAAAAATTCAGACCCTCCGGGGTTGAAATCTGTGGGCTATCCACAGTTTCGGTGAATTTTTGAACATTATTCAACCGTCGTCCTTTTCGAAATAAATTACACGGCCACGTACGTTTTTCCAACTGACCCGAAAAATTTATGTTTCCGTGTGATTGGACTCTCTATCCCCCTAATTATGACAACCAGAAAGCCACTCAGAATAATAACATGAATTTTGCCATTTCGAGTTCTCAAAACCAATTCTAGAGAGTCATGATGGCCAAGTAAGTGTGCCCAGCGTACTCGGGTAGATGTTCACGTATGGGCACCGAGCTCTTTTGTCAATAACCCGACTCACCCATACCCCCACAGTCGTTTAACGATGATCGCATCGGACGTTAGCTTGATTTTTAGCCATTTCTAAAAATCAACTCTAGAGAGCTCGGATGGCCGAGGGAGTTTGACCAATAGACTCGGGGCGTCGTTTCCATGCGGGAGGGGTCTGAAACTCAAAACTAATTTTCAGACCCTTCGGGGCCGAAATCTGTGGGCGTTTTCCAACCGTCGTACTTTTCAAAACACCTCCGGGGCCGAAATCTGTGAGCATTTTCCAACCGTCGTACTTTTCAAAATAAATTCCATGGCCACGTAGGTATTTCCGACCTGACCCGTAATATGTATGTCCTCCGAGCGATTGGACTTTATGTCCCCTGCTTATGGCCACCCGAAGGCCGCTCTAAACAATAACCGGGAATTTTGCCATTTCGGGTCTCAAAACCAACTCTGGAGATTAGGACGACCAAGTCAGTGTGCTCAACGTACTGGGGTGGACTTTTACGTGTGGCCATGTTCCTTTGTCAATAACCCGACTCACCCACACTACTACAATCGCATGACTGTGATCGCGTCGGACGGTAACCTGATTTGTTACCGTTTTGAGTCCTCAAAACCAAGTCTAGAGTGCCCGGATGGCCGTGAGAATTTCACCAATGGACTCGGGGCGCCGTTTCCAAGTGGACGGTCAGGTTCCTGTTTTTTTCAATTTAATAATCACACGGAAAGCCTGATCGGTTAAGTTAACTTGTGGTATTACTTAAACGTTTATAAAATTTCCATTCATGTTCCATGATGAAATGAAAGCGCGTTTGGTAGATTAACCTTTTGCTTAAGTGAGGTACATAAATTTAATTTACCAATTAAGCTACTATAGGTGGTACATTAATATCATTTGTTGACAATCAAACAATAAGTTAAACAAGACTAGTTTAATTTTTCATGTTTTTGCATAAACAAGGAAAGCTAAGGCAACCAGATGTCATCACTTGAGCGCTACTATAATACAGTAATTAATTTTACTCAAACCATTCAAGTGTAGTGTATTTGTTTTCCCATAAACACAATCAATCACACAGACACACTAGAGTAGAGTAGTTTGTAATGAGAAACTTGTCATCCTGCATCAGCAGCACTGTAATGAAACTAACAATAATTCTCATTCTGTTTCTTCTGTCTGAAACAATTCATTCTTCTTCTTCTTTCAGACAGTTCAAGCTAATGGAATTTCAACAAAAACTCCAAACTACTTTCACCTACAGTTCAAGCTTTATTACATCACCACCACCAATCCCATCTCCACTATCAACTTCTCCAAAGGTACTCTATACATGTTCTCTACTTTCTCTTGATTATACGTACTTGCATGTTCATTAATTTGGTTTCGTCACACGTAACAGTGCAATGGCAGAGTATTTTACCCCATTGGCTACGGAGCCGATCCTACAGGCAAGCAAGACAGCACACCTGCTATATTGGCAGCACTAAACGACGCAATGGAATTCCAAAATGGGCTCAACTTGCTACCCGGGATCAACGATCTAGGTGGTGTCGTAATCGATTTGGAAGGTGGGAGTTTCAATATCAGCAGTCCTATTAGGTTCCCACCTGGCATTGGCAACATCGTGGTACGTACATTACAATTGTTTAAGTGCTATTAGGCCGTGTTTGCAAATGATTCTCGGAAACAGATCGACCTCATCACTAAGATACATACCACATGTCATTCGGAAAATTTAGATTGTCTAATGGTTTCTTTGTCTGCATAAAACACTAAGCAGTGGAGTAGTACTACTACTTCACTGGGGTTTGCAGATGTCAACAAATTACAAGCAAATCTTCTCTTTATTTATAAATCAGCTGCTTTTCTAGCTAGATAATACTATTAGTACTACTACTACCAAATGCTACCAATTCCATCTTGCCTTGTGTTAAAGTTGGTAAAACACGCCTTCAATTAATGCAGTCATCTTCATGCATCTTTTGACAATAATATACACTTTCTTGCCTCGTCCTCGAGACAATGCAGAGCTCACACTTTACAATGCTTTAGTATTACTGCTTCCGAGACTAAACTCTAAAAGTGGTTGGTGTACATGTCAAGATTCAAGAACAAGAAGATCTAGACTCCTCTACATATATTTTTTTGTTATAGTGTGATCTTTTTAGTGTGTATTTTAACTTTTTGTTTCTGCACTCTTCTAGATCAAAACTGGACTAAATTATTACTTGTAGTAGTAGTGTTGATTTAAGTACTGTATGCTTTTCATATTGCTTACACAATTAATTAAGGTACAAGGAGGAACTCTTCGAGCATCAACTTCATTTCCAGGAGATAGGCATCTCATCGAACTATGGTCACCAAATTCCCAAAAACTGCACCTTGTACCCAATACTAGTGCTCAATTAGACCTTAACAACGGAATGCACTACGAGGATATCACTTTTCGCGACATACTCTTTGATTCCAACCTTCAAGGTGGAAATCTCCTAGTTATCGACTCTGCCAGGATTCACATAGTTAACTGCTTCTTCTTGCAATTCGCAACACAAGGCATCCTCGTTGTAAGAGGCCACGAGACCTTCATATCAGGTTAGGCTCTGCCCTGCCTTATGTTTAATTTCTACTACATGTCATAACTGGAGGTAGCTAATTAAGAACAAAATTCGTGATTGCTATATGTTAGTATGATATTTAGTGTTCTTACAAAGTGGAAAAAATGCACTAGAAGATCATTATAATGAAAAGTGTGCATGCGCGGCAGAGTACAACTTATTAAACTTTGACATATGCAGGTTGCTTCCTGGGGCAGCACCCAACGGTAGGGGGAGACAGAATGGAAAAAAATTACACTGGGACGGCAATAGATATTGCCAGCACCGATAACGCGGTCACTGATGTGGCAATTTTCTCAGCAGCGACAGGCATTATACTCAGGGGTCGCGCTAACATAGTAACCGGTGTACACTGCTACAATAAGGCCACCTTCTTTGGCGGTGTCGGTATATTAGTAAAATCAGCTCAGAACAGGATTGTGAGTCCTTACTTGGATTACAACAGTATAGTCATTGAGGATCCCGATCAAATCCATGTCTCAAATGGATTCTTCTTGGGGGATGGAAATATTGTGTTGAAGTCGGTTCAGGGACGGATTATGGGTCTGAACATAGTAAACAACGTGTTCTCTGGCAATCCTAAGAGCATGTTTCCGTCGGTGAAACTTGAAGGACAATTCAGGAACATTGATCAAGTGGTTATTGATCATAATGTTGTGGATGGAATGAGTTTGAAATCGACAGTAGGGAGACTGACAGTGGCTGGAAATGGAACCAAGTGGATTGCTGATTTTGGTTCCATCTTGTTGTTTCCTAATAAAATTGATCATGTGCAGTATTCATTTTACGCAAGGGATGGTGTTTTAGAAGGATTTCCTGCACATGCTGTGACGAATGTGTCGAACAATGTGGTGGTTATTGAGAGCCAACGGCCTACAAATGCAGTTGCTTCGGTTTTTGTTGATCAGCATAATATAGCTGGAGAGGGCAGTTTGTGAAACTGTCCTGTTCTGCGAAATTCAGTATGTTGAATTGAATTATTACGGTAGTACTTTAACAAAATTTAAACATTGAAGCTATTTAATTATAATCTTCTCATTGTTGTTGCCTGCAAGAACTGCATAACCATGATTCACTTCATCTGAAAATTGTTGACAATATATATCCATTTCATGGACACACACAAAAAAAAGTAGGAATCAAGATAGTACTATATTCACAGATGATTGCGGTACTAACTATATATACTATTCCATAGCTAACAATAATACGTTGACCGCTATATCTCAACAGATTCTAGGTAATTTAAGAAGATGAACATCATAAAAAAATTAATCGCTCGCCTATGATCATGGAATTAAGAGCACACATAATTGAATCAAGATATACTTATCACCAAAAATTGTCAGTGCTGTTGCTAGATCCTGCAGGCAGATCGGGATAGTTTCCAGATTCTGACAGGTCTTGCAACATGTTGTCGAGATCTTCGTCTATAGTGAACTGCTCAGAGCTGGAGTTTGCAGCTTCACCACCATGTGGAACAACTGTAGTAGTAGTAGTAGATGCAGCAAAAGGTAATTCCTTGTCATAGTTGGTGCTGATTGAGAAAGTAGAGTAGTGATCAGGAGCTTCGTGATGGTCATGCTGCAGGTGCAGATCATTAATACTTGATTGTTGATCAGTAAAACTATTGTTATAATAGTTGTTGTTATCATGATTATACTGAGCAAAGTTTAAGGTGATGGGTCCTTTACGTGCCCCCGGGGTGGAATTTCCACTATTGCGACCCGTAAATTTCTGCACTAGAGACCGGAAATTGTCAGGATTAGCGCTGAGAAGAGTAGTAGGCGATTTCTTGGAAGCTCTTGAGCGCCTCTTGATTGGCTTCGAAATGCTGCCTTGAGGGGTTACGCTGGTGGAGGGTGTGGTGGGGCTGAAAATGGCGTCACCGTTGTGGTTGCATGTGGCATCAAACCGATCAACATCGAAGGCGGCAGGTGATCCCAGCATGGGATGATGATCACCTTGTTGGTACAAGTTATAGGTCCAGTCTTGATAGTCGCCCATGTTGATGAAGGCGTTCATGTATAGTAGTGGTATATGTTTAGCTAGCTATAGTGTTGTGGTTGTGTACATGTCAATTAGCTAGGTTGGTGGAATGAATTTATATAGCAGCGATTGATTGATACAAGTAAAAGAAAGATGTGAATTGTTGGAGGAGCTAGCTAGATAAAATTAGTACTAGTAGTAGTTGTAGTTAATTAACATGTTGAATGTTGACCTGTCACATTTGATGATGTGAGATTGAGAACTGTTTTAGAGGAGATCTGTACAGGATAATGAATGAACCTTACCACAGTATAGTACTACAAGTAATAATAGTTAGTCTATAAAAATGGTCTTCTGATCTGCCTGTTGGATATTTCCAGGAAACTACATAAGAAGAATCCTTAAACATAGATTAGATGTATGTTGATGATGATGAGATGTGCAATCTTACATATTGGATGACCTCATTTTATCTTTGCTTTCACATTACATTGCTATCGAATTCATTGTTTACTCAATATGTTCTCTCGTCTGAACTAAAGTGAACTAAATAAATTTAAATACTTATTAAATTAAATTAAATTGAAATTAGTGAGTTTTAAGAAGATGAGATCATAACCTAAAGAAAACTTGGACCAGAAGCTAGAGATGAATCCCAAATCTGTGCAATATTATCAAACATAGAGGATGAGGATAGACCGAGTCTCATTATAAATTGTAGTGCATGTGAACATAGCCAGCTAGCTAGCGGTTTCCTTAATACTTTCGTTGAGATATGAAGTTGATATAACAGTATACATATTCAATTCTCTGGATGGATCATCAATCTTACAAGTGTAGAATTGTAGATTAGACTGAGTCTGATGATTAACGTAAGGTACTGTGTACTACTAGTACATGCAATAACTACATATGTACTTACTCCATTCGTGTTGTAAGTTTCTCATTTGATTTTGTTGATTTTTTCGAGATCCGATTTTACCTCATAATATAATTTTGTTAATTATTTTTTCGATATAATTTAAAAAATAATAT
>JAQRGC010493054.1:0-11669 GCA_028659135.1 Plantago lanceolata | reverse complement strand
AAAAAACTACCTTGATTCTCATAGTTAAGTTGCCATTCGTTATGTCCGTCTTAATACCATTTGCTTGCCCAATAATAACATCTTTCGAGATCAGATTAATTTTCAGTTTTGGAACACTTTCAAACAGAACAGGATTGTTAAACTGATCGTAGCATGCAACCGAAAGGCTTGGAAAAGGTAAACCAACCCTGTCCAATAGTAAACAAACTTGATTGGTGACAAGATTAAATTACATTGATCCAGAAATAAAGATACTAATGATGGTCAATAATAATAAACTCAAGTGCTTAAAAGCTTTCCACAATTGTTTACAAATGAAAAGGAGAGGGAAGTTAACAAAGAACAAAGAGAAGTGATCATATATTGTCAACTGTAAATTGTTCCCCAGCGGAATACTAGCGTGCGCAGGATTATTTAAGTTTAATAAATAATCACCTAGATGCTGCTAAACATAAGAAAAGTTTCAACACCAGTGTTACAAACAAATATACCAATGGTGCATGTGCAACGATCTACGCAGTGCGCACGATTATTACACTGCCCGGAGAACACTCTTTACCCAATCTTATTTGAGAAATTTAATTTATAGGTTCTGGAAATAGTCCAAGTATCGCAATAATTGCGACTTCAATACACTATGATTTCACCTTCTTCCAGAAAAGAAAGTCTAAAATCTAATACTTAAACCCATATGCTGGAGAATGTGTATCGAGAGAAACTCATCAGGGACAACATAACAATTGAATTGCATAACAAACATGAAATATAACGGCAGTCACCTGATTCTTAGTTCACTGTTCTTATCACTTAGAACTCTCCAACTGCAACGGTCAATCAGAGCCTTCACTCGGACAACATGCTCAAAAAATATACCCAAGTTAACCTAGTACATTAAAGTCCAGCAAAGTATTGAATCAGATCAATATGCATTCTGATGGCCATCACAATAAGAATTTTTTTCCTTCAATAAATTCATGTTAAAGTTACCAGGGAAAATTTAAATATATAGCGTCCGGCTTTCTCAAATGTGGGAATTTTCGATCTCAAAGGGAATATGTATAATCCATGGTACCCCTTTAACATTGTTGGGGCTATTCTCCCAGTATATATATAATCAATTCTTTCATCATTCTTTCCCGTGGCTTTTGCATCAGATATACTCTCGACCTTAAGAACCATCTCAAGATTATCTCTGACAATGAATTTATTGTCCAACATCTTTGAGTTTTTGGAAGAATGGAAAGCGTTTGGGCGAATGACAGCAACAATGTGTTCAGGAAGAACATCCCCTGCTTCCACTTCATCAGCGAGTGAACCCTGCATAACCATACCAAAATTAGAAAGACCATGCACATGACCATGGTGCTGATAAAGTATAATCCATCTTTCAGCTAAACTCAATTATCTGGAAGGGAGATCGTCATATTATGATAAATTTCATTTTCACTAAAATTTTCTATGTAAAATTTTCTGTTTTTGCAATTTGACTAGCAACATTGCAAGTTTTATTGAATGGTAAATCATACCCGTGATGTGTGTGTTTAAATTAAAATTCCAAGGAAAGAGAAAAATAGGGATCCACATCCACAGCCATAAAATAATAAAAGAGAATGTATTAAAAAAAATCCAGGTTTTCTCTGCAACCAAACAAACACTTCAATCTCATTAAGAACTTTACGCTGATGACTATTCCAGTATTAATAGTAATACAAAATTTAGAAGCAACTGAAAAATTTACTTAAAAATAGATATATGAAATTGTTTCGAAATAGCAAATGCATGACAGAACTCCCTAAGTGTAAGCTTTGACTTGCCTATTGAACTTTCTTATGTCATACTACAAGGATGAACATAACAATGAGCAAGAATGTGCACTAAATCAGGATTCCAAGTAAGAATATCTTCAAGACTTCAACTACATTACCCAAGCTTATATTGCCCCATCATTGTGCCATTGGGTCAAATCTCCATGAATTGACTCTTTCCTTTTGGAAAGTGTGAAGAGAACTGTTTTAATTAAAGAATGTAAATATCATGCATGTACATCTATTCTTCTATCATTTTTATGATGCAAAAAAAGAGAGAGTATGCTAGTGAGTTAGGATTTTCATCAACCAACCCCTTCTATATCCAGCTGTTGGCAATATATGTTGCTCAATATATCAATCGAAGAAGGTAATTTCTGCTCATACATCTCCAATCTATTTTTCCATTCTATATCATCAACCGCTATGCACTGCAAAGGAGGGTCAACAATTAAAATTAATTCAATGTATAACTAGTATTTAAACATATTGAGATAAGTATCAGAATCAACAGATTACCTTTCCAGCATCAATCACGCCGACTGGAACAGAAATAGAATCTCCTATCTCTATTTTGTCCGTTGAATAGGAGCAACCTCTTTTTTCTGGTACACCAAGTGGCCTAGTGGAATAGTAAAAGATTTAACAAATATCGAAAACTGCTAGTTCGGATGCCTTGCATGGAAACTACAAACATGACATACCTGCAAATCAGTCGCGCTTCTCCTGTTTTCATATGATAAGAAAATACTCGGTTAACATCAACGGAAAACGAAAATTTTGAAGAGGTGACGCAGAAAATCACCATAAAAGGAATACCACATAGGACATAGGACAAACTGTAGATATTAAAGTTTTGGTATACAGAGCATTTCCACATACATAATTACCCATTTGATTTATACTTGATGAAAAACTATGTAATGCCCAGTCTAAGTAGAATAATTTCAACACTTACCACAGGTATCTCCTCGAAGCCCTTGCAGAAGGATGTGTTCCAGTATAGCAAAGATATTTTGTTTATGCACTCCAGCGCATGCTCCCTTAAGGATTTTGATTTTCTGACCAGCTTTCCACAAATTTCCTTTAATGTTGATCTCTTTATAAACCCTAACCACTGCAAGTTACCAGATTCTTGTCAATGAAATTTAGTTGCCTAAATATAGAAGGACAGAAGTAATCTTTTGTCTTTAAACTTCCTTTCTAAGGTCCTTGCTGCCCCACCCCCAACACACAGCCTGCAGGGGCTATGTATATATTACCTGAACGTAAGATTTACCAAGTGAATGCATACTTAGGCTCTGTTCTCTTCGTCTGAATACTCATTATTTTCAGTTCAGTTCTGTTCACGCGAAGAGAAAAGAGTCTTATATAGTTACTTCAAAAGAGGTATAAAAATACCTCCATCTTAAAGGGGGCAAGTAGGTGTATAAAATAAAAAATTGTAGACAAAACGTCTTATATTTTGAACCACACATTTGTCAAATCATGTTCTATTAAAAAAAACGAAAAAGAATGCAACGAAGCACAAGACATGTTGGTTGATAATATCTATGAATACCTTAGAGTTCATAACTCATCTACTAACCTTCACAAGGCGCATTTGTACTAAAGTTTTAGGCTTTAAAGAATGTTCTTAGTTTTTCCTTGCTACTATGTAAAATCACTATGCAAGACAGTTCCTCAATTTGTAAAGTGAATGCTGGCACTATGTGTCAAATTGCTAGTTGTACTAGAAACAAGAGCTGCAAGAGAGCATATTCCAATACTTACCATCTGAATTTATCCCAAGCTTTTTATCCTTTCTAGCAGGAACAACGAGAGTGTATTCACCAACACCAGAGTCAATTTCATCATCATAGTGCTCATGCATATACATAACCCAATCATGATATTGCTTTTCGAGTTGTGTCTCACTCAACCTTTTCCCATCTCTCATAATTTCAATTTGAACTTCTGCGCAACAATAAAGGATTAGACATCAAATAATTCTCCTGAACAGTATACGAACTAAAACTCATATATCCAATATGAAATGACTGTACCTTTTTTGTCTTCAGGTATAATGCTGCCAAAGTTCTTTAAAGCCAAGGTGTATGGATGATGATAAGCAAGCTCTGTCTGAAGAATACAGGCAGATGAAATTTGTTTGAGGACTAATAATATAATGCGCACACAAATACACTGATTAATCAGAATAAGCACTTCAAGCATATCGTCTCAAAAGCACTTCAATAGTATGTAAATTATTGCTTGTCAAATACTTGTACTTATAAATCAAACGGATGCATGAAGCTGTAAATGTGGCCAAGTTGTGATAAAGTATTTCATCAGTTTCTATGTGGATGCAGATTATTATTTCTGAGAAGCTTGGATGCTTTAAAATGGCATAGGCATACAGACTATGCAACTCCCAAGTCTCGACATAAATGATATTGGGCAAATGAGCAATGCTACTAACTTTTATACCTTAGAGGGTGTTGGATTGAAGCCAGCATCAGTATCTGCAACAAAAAAGTTTCTTGCTAAATATACATTTCAATGCCTCAAAAGCATGTAATAGCTGTAGGGACGAATACATAAACTGCATTTTACCTATAAAGCACTTGACTCTGTAACAGCATCTCTTCAAAATCTGTGCCACTTCACCTTTTCTTTGCTTAGGCTCCATAAAAGGAAGCCAGGCCTGTAAAGAGTAAATAATTAGACACCTATATTATCTACTAAAACGACAAAGTTATGCTTCTCTATATAACACTGCAAACTGATAACTAATTTGTCATGGTTTAAAGTGATGCAAAATTGCAAATTAGTCATATTTGTATTTAGAGTAAAAATGAGAAGTAGGGTGGTTTCTGCATTAAATAAATTATAAATCAAAATGGAAAAAGGTATCAACTTACCCAGCGAGCATCTGGTAGAAGACGACCCAACCTGCGGATAGACACACGGCTAAAACTCTCATAACTCTCTCTGATTCCATTACCATCGTTTTCTAGCTTATTGATTATCTTGGTGATGCTCTCTTCACCCTGAATTAATCCAAATGCAGATATTTGTAGATATTTGAGACATATGTATATATACATATAGATTCCAAGCAGCAAATTCTTACCTCAATTATGGGAAACTAAACACACTTCAACCTTGCATGTGCCTCCAGGACTACATTGTTCCCTGGAGTTGGATTCCAATATTAAAAATCATCTATTCATCTATAAATCATATAACTGTGTGATGTACTCTGTTAAAATAAGATTAGGATGTAACATGTTGCAATACATATGTCCTTACTTTGATCTTCCCTTGAAGAGTTATCCTTATTAAACGTAAAGTGAAGTTGCAGAATAAAGTCTCGACCAGTGCATGAATGCAAGTTTGTCGTTGCTACTTCACCACCCTCTGTTTCAGCCAAATCAATCCCATTGACCTGCATATTAGAACAATTTTGAAACGTACTGAGATGGATCAAGCTACCATACATACTCATGTTCTTAGAGTTATCCCAATAAATGTACAAATATAAGAATAGATGATTCTATAGCAAATGTCTTTCTTTCGGCATATGCTTCAAAACATCCTTGCTTACTACTTATAAAGTACCGAGGGACACTTTCACACTTTTAAGGATCTTTTATTAACTGGAATAAAAGCATGTTGCATGTTAAAATTGATCATGGTGAGAGAAATGAGATACTACAGAACTTTGAGTAGGAACAATCACATGAAATGAGAAAAACTGAGCAGAGAAGAAAGAGGAACAATGGCATGAAACGAAACAAGTCTTGGAAGTTTCAATCCTAGAATACCGGGAAGGTCCATATATATTAAGAGTTTTGCTGATGTTTACCTAGAGGCATGAAACCGAGAGTCATCAAGGACACAGATAAGCAGTGGCATAAGCAGCAATTGTTAAACTAGCTGAACATTTAATTTAGGTGACAAGAAAGAAGATGCAGGAACAGCACATATAGAAATGCCTGAGCAAGATACAATTGAGGGTGAAGAATAACACAATGAAGATAAGTATTCTAATATCACCTCAAATTCAACGGGTGTGCTTGTTTTCCCAGATATATCATCACACTGTCAAATAAAGGACCAGAATTAACATCATAAGAAACAAAATAAATTCATTAAATCCTGGTTCACAACAATGATTTCACACAAGAAGATTACCACAGCTGTTCACCAGGATAGAGATACAAGTACAAATGTAAGTGACCATTTGCAGGCCGTAAGGATAACTATCATAGTCCATCAAACTGAAGTGTAAAACAACATCCTTGGTCTGGTTTTTGGAAGAGAGTTTTCAAAATTGTAACCCAAGTCCTAAAAAGAAAATTCAAGAGCAAAAGAGTACCAAAATCCTAATAACATTGAATATGTGAGCGCCCTAAAGGGAGTGTTTGCAAACAGCTTCAACTTAATCTAATGAGATTACTTTAAGGAGAAGTTGGAAAAGTTGGCTTATTAGATGATTTGATTGGATGGGTGTTCGCAAAAACTACTTATAAGTTAAAGATGTTGTAAAAATAGAGTTTGCAAGCTAAACTTTTTATACAAACACAACTTAATATCCAGCTAAATTTAAGAAGTTGCTTGAGGAGGTCCAACCCAGCTTCAACTTATTCAGCTTAATTTAAGAGAATCAGTCAGCTTACAAGTTGTTGCAAACACTCAAAATCCAGTTTCAATAAGCATGTAATGTCAGTCGATGAAATTATAATCAGCACAAGCTCCATGACTCCATGTAAGCAGCATTTAAATTCGTGTTGCTTAAATTCGTGAACTAATAACTCCTAATGTTATCTATGTTCCAACCATAGAAAGACTCAACAAGGCAATGCCACACTAAGAAGCAACACAGTGAGAAAGCTCTTTATATGGGTATGGCTTTGGCACAAGACAGTTCCTGAGTTGATATCTGAAATTCTGAATACTGTACATATGTTTGAGAAGTTAAAGCAAAGGAGATTCTCAAATGTGGAGAGAGGATAAAATAACTACATAATTTAGTGCAAGCAGTTTTTCTCATTTCCACATCATAAAAGTGAAAATTCTGTATACCATATAAGCATAGATATAATGAAGCGCTTGAAAACCTGGATATATGGAAAATAAATATCCTGCAGCGTGGACCTCAGTAGCTTTACATCCGGACTTCTCATTTTAAGACCAAAAATTTGAACCTGGGAACAGTCAAAAGGAGAACTACCAAAATTAATAAACCGCAAATTAATGGGGTTATCCAAATGTAGTCAAACTTCAAATCAAGCAGGAAAAAAGTTACTTTGGTAAAACTTCCGTGAGGTGATCCTGTTCTCTCGGCCTTTGACGGTTCCCTCACACTCCCTCTTGTCTGCAGTCAGAAGTATTCTATAAAGGATAAGCATGCAGCTCTGGGAGAATAAACAAACAAAATGTATTAACTAAAAAAAAAAAGGAAAAGAAGGAAGAGAAAATTACCCTCCACAGCTTTTCGGGGTGTGGAGAGTTAATTAAAGCATCTTTCTCAAGGTGTAGTGTGTAAACAGAGTTGCAGTTTTTGGTCTTCGATGATAAAACAGCACGTCTGCATGAAATCACAACAGTAAGACAGACATGCTTCAAACTTAAAAGACAAAACCTTTTTGATAATTTTCGGAATACATACTTTCCTAAATGCATTGTGGCCACAGGTCCCCCATACCCAAACATGCCGAAGTACGGCTGCATATGGTGCAAAGTGGATCAAATTAGTACGAGACCGCCAGAAACATCATGGTTTTAAACATTAACGGTGTGTTTGGTAATTCTGATCCACTACTTAGATAACCATTTGTTAAGTGAAGTAGTTACTAACAAAGAGAATACCAAGATGACAAAAAAATGCATCACATGATTTGTCACCCACCACCTCATCTACTTTCATCTAATATTTAATGCCAGGATAAAGGAGTATATTCTAGAAATCAAGCCTTTATAAGGAAAATGAAAGTCTGCATCCAGTGGAACAAGATCAAATATACAACTTCAAACTTCCACCCTTGTCATTGCAATTGATAATTTGTAAGAGTAAGACGAATCTTGCTGTGTGGCAAGTGGAGAGAAAGATTAGTTATCCCAATACTAACACATTTAACAGATGATTGTGTAGAAAGTACACTAACTGCATGGTATAGTACATTATCTTCTGCAGAAAATCCTTTTCAAAATTCCTCAGTATAACATTACTCAACTTAAACCTTGTTGCGCACAGATCTTTTTATTATTATTTTGAAAAGTAATCAAGAAGGTTTTTATTAATACAACTGATGATACACGGGTTTTTATTAACTTAATTATTATTATCACATGAAATTCGGACATCTCAACAAAACTTGTGCAGAATGCATGCATATCTTCTTTGGAAATTAAAGCGATGGTTCATGGGACATTACCATCAAATATGGAGGCTTGCATCCTACTGCCCTTTCTCTGCGTGACCTGTGTACTGAAGCTCCCATTTGTCCCCTGGGACAAGGTGACACATAAAATAGGAATTAAGAGGCGTACATAATTCATTGTGGGTGTAAAGATTAACCAATGAGTATAGTTAATATCCATTATCAAAACTAAGTCGCAGGAGGGATTTAAGAACATGTCCCTATCAAGCTATGTTTAAAAAATGTGTAAAGATGCATGTAGCACAAGTTTGAGTGCAGAACATCAAAAGTATAAGTTACAATAGCAGAAAAGTCTTATTTAGGAAAACAGAACCACTAGAGAGGAAAGGAAGGGAAGGGGCAAGCAAAAACAGGAGGGAAATATAAACAGTTAACAAAAGATACAAACATAGTAACAGGGGAGGGTCGACATAAATTCAAATAGTCATGATGGGTTGCCTCCCATGAAGCATGCTATGGCACACTCATCGCTACGTGAAAAATATCGCAAAAGGGGTTCTTGGAAAAGGCATGCATGGTACTACGAGGTGCAAAGGCTGCACTCTGCACTCAGACTATGTGCACAGTAACTATGATCATGACAGATAATACATTTGAATCCATTTAATAGATGCGCCTTCATCCCATGCTATCCATGAATAAAATTATTTCTAGAAATCTCCACGATTTTTTTATGGAAATGAAGTGAACACATTGTAAGAAAACATAGTTGACGACCATTTGAATAATAACTAACAGAACTATGTGGATAGGAAGTGACAATAACCAGAAGCACGCAATGACATATATGTCACTTAGCTTTCTTTTTTATGAAAGACGAAAGAAAAGAAAACAGAATGGTCAATCCATTTTGCAGGATCCCAATGTATTAAAACAGCATTTAGTCAGATCAGGCTGGTAAATCCAATAGTTAAGGTAGGCTGTAGACTACATACCACTTTACTATATTCCCATTTCTTCCATCCATACCGGGACCAGAGTCAAATATTGTTATACTGTCTTCGCCCAATTTCACGCTGCAAATAGGATGACGCTCTCATCAGCTCAAAATGATAGCAAACAAGAACTGAAAATTGATAACCAAGTCTGAACTTTTTCCACTAAAATCGGAATAGACTGGACAAATGCATAAGGATCTCTGAATCATCAGTTCTCTGTTGCGAGTGAAGGATGGCATTTATTAGGATAAGCCATGTGAAGCACCTAACTTAAACATGTTATCACACAAGATAGTTTGGTTATTATCGATTGTAATACTTTCATTAGAGCAACATCATATACCGAGTTCTCAATGCCTTTACATATAAACAGTATTATCACTCACATCAATCTTAATACTCTTTTTAGTGTGCTTGTCAGGCAAGGAAAAGGGGAACCAACATGCTAAGTCATAGGACTCATACCTTATCAATTTTCTCTCTCCCGGGCTGTTATCCCATACTGCTTGCAAAGAATTGTCCTGAAAAAAAAACACTTGAGTTGCTTTAGAATCTAACTAGAAAATATTATCAACCAAAGAAATGTAAATGACAGCATGCGCACTATCAGATCAGCCAGGGCAGTTTCAAAAGTGTATTCCGCAGGCAACTCTTTCAATAGGTCTGGATCTGGTGTCAGATCCCACATATCCTACAAAGCCAAAGCAGAAGAACCACCTTATGAGCAAGAAAGTGAGAACACAATAGAAACTAGATAAACCGTCTAACATTTTATAGAATATCATCAAGTTGTATGGTTGATAATCCACTTACATCATATGCCTCAGGTTCTGGCGATCCATCCTATATCAAAACAAACACAACAAATATAGTTATTTCTGTAAACAAAAAAGTATAAAGGATTAATTTGAACACATCCATAATCTTACATGAAGCTTTAGAAAATGCCATTGCTCTGGTGGCACGAAAGACTTCAACTTCAGTTCAAGCTTAATCTTATTTCCATGCGCATCAGTAAAGTGCAAGTCATTGTGCGTCCACTGAATTCTTCTTTCCGACTCTGCAATGCTATTTTCTTTCACGGAAGCTGCATACTCATTCCTAACTGCAGAGACGAACTCCTCAATCGGGATCTCTTTCCTTAGTTCCCTCTTTTTAAACTCAAGGGTTCTCCCATTTGGCAGAAGTATGCGAAACTTGTATGTTGTCGTTGTGGAATTTGTATCACCGTCGTTCCTGAAACTTCCTAGTATCTTTCTTGGCCTCTCGGCACTTGACTCCTCATTTGACCTCTTGTGCGGCCTAATTGGAGGTGTGCTCGAGTACATCTGTCATTCAATGACAAAGCCTTAACACTCCAAGTGACTCAACACAAATTATTCACTTAACCATATTTGTTATATCTGAAATCATCAATGCATCATAATTTAACCTAATCCAGTATCATCAATCTCAGTAAGTTCGCAACTCCAACGCTGTTTCAAGTTTAAAATCAACATCAAAACCACTCAAAACTCAAAATCGAATAACCACCTTTTAAGGACAGCCACAACAGAGTAAAGGAAGCATAAAAAATACACTCAAAACCTCAAGAAACCAGTAAGCAGGTCACATTGTCACAAAATATGCGCTAACCTCGCGATAAACTTTTATTTGAGGTTTAGTCTTAAAAGGTAATTTTTTTTCGCAAAACAAAATGAGATTATAGATTGTTAACTAACTTAAACCAGTCGGAAGAAAAGAAAATAGTTACTATTAGACATCATGTACTAAACAAAACCATGTTTAAAGGAAAAATTGACATGTACACTCAGAGCAGCACGAGGTACAAATCTTTCTTACTTCTTCCTCTAAAAGGATTTTGGCGTTTCATCTTTCAAGCACAAAACATCAAAAACATAGTGAAAGCTCAGAATAATCGGAAACGCACATACAAACACATCAATCGCAAGCACGGAGCAAAGACTAAAAAGGGAAAAATCTCTCGAAAGAGAAGCAAGCAAAGCCCTTATTTTGCCGAAAATTATCAAACAAGTAGTAACCTTTTGCATGAAAAAATTGAAAAATGAAACGGCTACGTTTCAGAACAACGGCTATATGTATGTATGTATGTATCTACAAAGACGGAGACGAAGCAAAAAGGTTGTGTTTGAATGAAACGTATACCTCTGTTTTTTTTGCAGAGTGGACTACTGAACAGTCTGAGCTTAGCTCTGTCTGTGGGGATGAGAGAGAGAGACTGAAGAAATTTAGAGAGAGAGAGAGACTGTGAGTTGATGAGAGAAGTGAAAACGACAGCCAATTATAAGAGTTTGCAGCGGATGGATGCTAATATGCGCCGGGTTTTCAAACAAGGCCCTGTTTGGCTCGTTCATCACTTGGAGTAGAATTTACAAGGTCGTGCAATTTAATGAGTTACTTTTTTTCTTTTAAAATTTAATTAATACGAGTAGTAGTTTTTTTTTTTTTTTAACACAAAATCTAACCTACTCTTACTC
>JAQRGC010492292.1:0-14060 GCA_028659135.1 Plantago lanceolata | reverse complement strand
CCCGAACATATGTGGTTACATGGGTTTTTAAATCAGATTCGAAGTATAAGTACGTGGATGAAGTTGTAGATAAAAGTCTGAATAATTCAATGTAAATATAGTTCTGCTTCTATACCAAATATGCTTTAGACTAAGTACTGACAATGTTCATTTCAAATATACATTCAGCCAGTTTCCAGACTTATAGATCTCTTTTTTTGCAAACATCCCCCTGCCTTCTATAATCATATGAACTGATAGCCAAATCACTCTGCTGCCTATTTTTACAAATTTACAAGACAGGGGAAGGTATGTTTCAAATAAACAGAATTGTATTTTTAATAATCATGGACACATAAGAAGCATTTAAGCAACACAAACATCTTGGACACATAGACTAATCTAAATTAATCATTGATTTGTGTGCTTCAAATAAACGGAATTATTAGTAATGCCCAAAGTACCTGGAGTTGTTCATTGCAAATGTAGTTATAGAAGTTGTAGTATTATCCACGTCAATAATATCTGTTCTAATTTCATTGAAAGCGCTTACCAACTAAGTTTGTGGAAAAACACCTTCAAATGGCGCCATCCCATTGCCGCCTATCAACATCTGATAACAAAGGGTGGAAGGTCGTGCTGACAGCTGACAATATTGGTCTCAAAATTGATGGTGGGTGGGTAACTTTCCGGGACCACTACAAACTCAACGTGAATGACATTGTCGTATTGTTCTATGTGGGCAACGGACATTTCTTCGTCAAGATACTTGATGGGAAAACCTTCATGGAGCGGAAGCCTGTGCCTTACCCTGTATACAAGCCAAAGCCAGAGGGAACTATCTCACCAATGTTCGTTCGTAACAATGATGGGGAGATGAAAGCAGGTGATGTACTTAAAACAGAAAACAGAAAAACAGAAATTTCACAATATTTATTGTCCATACCTGGTAAAGTCATTGTTATATGTAATAAATTGATTTGCTGTGATTTTCATGGTCGTACTTACATAACATATTCTCACATAACAGGACCAAGTGCCGTAACCAGAAAAAAGGAGGCCGAACCAGTTGAGTGCTTGACGCATTCCATTGTTCATGACAGCCATATGACAACAGGATTGGTAAATATTAAAATAAATATATGTACACATTTTTGGAAAACGGTAATGACAATTTATGTTTGGAACACGGTAATGACAATAAATATATATTTCGCTAAAGACTACTGCTTTTACTTTAAACTACAGGCGTTGAAACAGAAATGGGCTCGAAACCACCTGCCTATTGGAACTCATTGCAGAATTCTCAGACACAAACGCTATTGGCGAGAAGATAGAAAGATCAAGTTTACCACACAGTGCTACACTGTTAAAGTAGTTGTGACCGAGGAGGGCAGTACAATAACGGAAGGGTGGGATGTCTTCGCTAAGGCCAACAATGTGAAGGATAAGAAAGTCATCACTCTAGCCATAGTTGACACAGACTTGCTGACATGGGATGTCAATGTGTTTTAGCTCCTAAGTTGAAACATAATTGGCCACTATTAACTACAACTACCTAGTATCTATTTAGACCTGGCTGGTATTTTGTGTGTTCTGAAGTTAAAACTTTTTAGGACTTCACCTGTAAAACTGGTTGAGACGTATATTCTTTCGGCTATTAGTAGGCAGATGATTTACCTATCATCGTGTCTGCATATAATACTATTTGAAAACATAAATATTGTGTATCATTGATTATGCATAAGTTAGGAGCAACCAGATGCAACTATGCTTATTGTCTATGATTAGTGCCTTGTGAAATGACAAACTATTTTCCCAACACACACTCATTGGTAAGCAGAATATATAGATCTCTATGCTATTTTCCCAACACAGTCTGCATATAATACTATTTCAAAACATAAATATTGTGTATCATTGATTATGCATAAGTTAGGAGCAACGAGATGCAACTATGCTTATTGTCTTATGTATAGTGTATCCCAAGCAAGAGTTTACTTAATTAGTGCAGGGTGACTCCCCAAGCATATTTTCAACTATATTCAATGAAGTCATAATCAACCCCAATATATTGCTGTTCAACCACATAAGAGGATAATATATGATATTATACTATAGCAAAACAATGGGTTTGTGTATAAATAGATGACTTTAGCAAAACAAAATATGCATCTACCAATCTACAATCTAGTATTCAATGGCAAATCATTCCACATGTACACAAAACCAACTTTTTTATGCTTCTTCAGAAATATGGGATAGAGAATTAGAAAACAAATTCATAGATATACTTCTCGAGCATGTTCAATTGCACAATGGTCCAATTCGCAAGGCATCAGGGTGTTTGGACGATGCAAGAGAACGATTGAGCGCCGACTCTAATCATTCAATTACTTTACCTGAAATTTATGATAGGTTCAACAACTTACAATGCAGGTATTGTACATTTTCCAAGGTATTGACACACTCGGGGGTAAGACATGATTCTGCCACCAATGAGATGGTATATGGAAATAACATATGGAAGTCAGTGAAAAAGGTAAATACATTTCGTAAGTATATTTCGCTATTTAGTAGTAACTTATCTTATGAACTGCTATCATTATATTCTTAGCAGTTACCTTGTTTCTTCATTGAGGCGTACGAAAGCCTAGGTGAAGAGAAATGGACTAGTCTGAACTCGATTTTCTCCAAACCAGCGTAGTATATGTTGAAAGGCAGAAATTATAACTTACCACCAAGTCATCACTACTTCCCAATGTTAAGTACCTTTCAAAAATGTCAGGCGGAATACTCTATAATGTAATTTATATGTAAGACATCAGTTGTTTCTTCATTGAGGCTTACGAAAGCCACGTCGAAGAGCAATGGACTAGTCTGAACTCGATTTTCTCCAAACCAGTGTAGTATATGTTGAAAGACATAAATTATAACTTACCACAAAGTCATGACTACTTCCAGTGTTAAGTACCTTTGAAAAAATGTCGGGCGGAAATCTCTATAATGTAATTTCTATGTAAGACATCAGTTGTTTCAGCATGCCAGATGGCCATGTATGTTCTTTTGTATGTTATCTATATAATAAAATTTGTTAAAATAGTATATGCTTATAAACTATAGTCCATTGCTCGGACACAATGGGATACAATGTGCATTGTACACCGAATTACAATACAAAGAAAAACAAAATTACAAAATGATATAATTCGCTCCTATCTAGAGTAACGAACACATGCGATGCAGTAACTTCATATTGTAATTCTATCATTACCGATTATATCATTATCATTAATATAAGCCCATAATTATTATGATATAATATATTTGGAAACCATAAAAAAAATAAAAAATATTATCTCATGGGCCAATATTCAGTATGCCCAACCAGATATTTTTCAGCCCACAGGTGTTGGATTTTTAGCTAGCCCGATATAGCAACAATTATACTGTAGTGATTTCAGATCTTTCTACCTAACCACAGAAAACAGAGCAAAACGAGTAAACAAGGCAATGGGCACGGCAGGACCAACCTTCCTTCATCGTTTGGGCGGGGCGGACGAGGAAACAATAGTAAGTCTAATTGTCTGGCCTCCTATTGTCTGTATATACTATAGCAGATTAACAGTTCTCAGTTCTTTTTCTCAAATTAGAGGAATATACTATTTCTTTGGATGATTTCTCACATAAATCTACATAACTCATATGGGGGTTGCGTAACTACATTGGGTTTCCGTTATTCGAATTGTACAATGTCTAATTCAATGAAATTTGATGGATTCATATCACATTCTTGTTTTTACTTTGTTCTTGTTTAATTTGTTCTTGTTGCCCTTGCTTTAAATAGTATGTCTCTAAACCTTAGTAAGACTGGTACATGATTTTGTTTGGTTCACATATACCAATACACAGTGCAAATCCAGGTAATTCAGCCATCTCAAAACTACTTGCATTGCCTGCTTTTATTCCTGGTGTAGTATGTTTTGGCTATATGGGAGATATGATTCATATGAAAAAAATTAATATCTATTTTGGTGTATTTATAATCCAACTTAGTATTTTCTTGTTGATTGCCCGTTATCTTTATCTATCCATGTTACTTAATAACAGAACTTGTTGTCTGCATTCAATTGAATAAGAACCTAATATGTTCCGTGTATTTTTTTAGAGGATACCAAAAGTGTTCAGGATGGCATTCTTGAACCCTATCCCAAAATATGTCACATTTTCGTTCTGCGATGGACGCATTTGGTCAATAAAGACTGAACATTCATGTGGAATAACCTGCCTTGGCATGGGGTGGTACACAATAAGGTTGGAGTATGGTCTTTCGAAGGACGACACAGTTGAGTTCACATTTGATCACGACTCTCACTTTTCTGCTAAACTACATCTTAAGTGTGGTATTCAGTTTATCTTTAAAAGCTATGATATCAGCACCCCACTTGATGCATACCCGAACCAACCGCGCCAGCTAGAAACATCTATTGCAGATTTGACAAGGACAAATGGTTTTACACAGGCGGAGGTTGATGCAGCTCCACCATATAAGAGTAAGTGTGTTTTAAAGAAATTAAATTTAGACCCTTTGTCAGATCTCATGAATGTGAAATTATGTGTAATCACTTAGGAGTGTCCAAACCTGATCCTGATCTAAATCTGTTCAAGGAAAGAATTGATCAAGCAGCATTGGCAGTTTTATTTGCTCCACACTTCTTTATTCGTATAGAAAATAACTCTGCTGATTCGGGTTTCTTTCTGGTACGTATGCTAGTTGTGTTATCCTTTTTATATGGACTCAATAGTGTACAGTATTTATCTCTCATAAGACAACTATCTGATTCAATCCCCCTCTGATGTATAGAGATTACCAGAACCATTTGCTGAGGCTGTGCTGGAAAAGGAGAAAGAGTACACAAGCATTACTTTGAACCGGCGGGGAGTTGGCGTGTGGGAAATAACCTGCAAGCGAATTGGCAACCGGGCGTATTTTGTAGGAGGTTGGGACTCATTTGCATCTGGAAATGATCTTCAGAATGGAGATGCAATACACCTGAACTCATCCCCATTCGCGACTAAGACATGGAATGTTATTGTTAACAAGGTGTGGGCTACAAACGTCATTTATTATGAGTAATGTAGTGTAACAATCTCATCGAACGGGGTTATTTTATATATCAACCTACTTGTAATCATGTAGATTTTGGCAAGTGTAAAACTTATGAAATCCATCTCTCTTTTTTGGTAAGTATGTGTTGTAATTTGACAAGTATTTTACTACCATATTCTGATTCCTGATTTGATTCCAAGTATTACTCATGATATCATCCAACTAATACATGAATTACCCAAATAGACGCTGATATATATCGAAAATACAGAGTCACAAACATAAAAGTTGATATATAAACTGCTGATGTCTGTTATCACAATTCCGTTATCACAGAATTGACAATATAAAGTGGCGTGCTATAGTCACATGGTAACATCGTATATTACACATTACACTGACCGAATTCAAAAACAAAAATAGTAGCACACCCTCCAAAAGATAGTCGTGATATATGCAGACAGCAGAGTTTACACACAACAACACTTGTTCTTACGCGTTAGCCCTGTAGATTGAGGTGTTCCAAACATTTGTGTCGAATGGATCAACTTCAAAGCTCATGAGGTCCTTCTCCTTAATATTATGTGCCAATACAAAGGTAGTCCACCCACGCTTGATGCGACACTCCCCATTCTCCAGAATACAAACAATTGGGGTAACGGTTGGAGGATCATCAACCACAAGAACTCTTTGATTTTCACCAGTCGAGAAATGCTCAGTCGCCCATAGGTATGGGATCTCCTATATGAAATAAAAAAGAACAAGTAAGATGTCATCACTCAGTCGCCCAATAATGGATTCCTATTTAATATAAACGGGGAACGTAAAATATATAATAGTATAACCCAAGTTTCATAATATTACCAGACCCTCTTCAATATAGTCTTCTCTAGCTAAGGCATAGCAGCAAGGATCAGGTAGTATTATCACCACAGGAACTTCAACACCATGATTCAATGGGACATCATGATGAACTGGTCCAACGATATCAGGGACAATTGGAGGAGGGTCATTGTTATCATCCAGTGGGATAACAAGTTCTCTCTCAGCAGCAGGAGTAATAGAAGGAGATCTCATTGCCTGGTCCGAATGTGGTAAACGTCTTCCCTCCCTTTCATTGAAGTTGGCAAAAGCTACACCACCAGAACCGCCAATACCTATTCATTGTAAAATATAAGTTAATATTGAATATGCTTAAATAGATATAATCAATAAATTGATAGTCACACTTACCAGATAGCCAGTCGGAAGTACCCCATCCATGGAGACGATTCATTGCATCAACAGCGCTACTACTTTCCCCAGCATTTCGACCAAACAGTCCAGCTGTACAAGATGAGCCAATTAATTACACAGTATGATAGGTACTAAACAGCAGTGAACTAACCAAAAATTCCTAAGAGTTCAATATTTATATAAATTATACATCTTCATAATAAGTAAAGTAACCCATAGTACATCTATTTACGTTATATACCTCCAGGTGCAGAGCCAAATTTGCTAGAGTATCGGCTTAGAGGGGTACTCAATTTTGTTGACACACGCCTACGCGACTCATCAATTGAAGCCGACCGTCCCCCTTTCTCATAAGCCTTCATTTTGCTAGAGTCTATATGGATGAATCATCAATAGGTTACAAAAAGTACATTAATATTTCAAATAGCAAAATGAGATTTAAAATAATAACCTGAGAGCTTCCTTTGAGAGCATTGAATATCATCATTATCAAAGTCTAGTTCATCAACAGAACGTTTCCCTGAACTAGAATGTGTTCGAATTAGACGATCAGCCGGAACACCTGGCCTTGTTGCTAGTAGGCGGATAGGGCGTTCCATTTTGGTGGAGTCTTCCAGGATAGAAACAGCAAAGCGGGAGTGACGGTCGTACAAAAACACAAGAACATCTTCCAACTTCAGTTCATAGTGCTCGCGGAAAGCAGGCCACCCTGCATCAAGTCTTAGTCCTTGAGCATCTCTTGAAATGTACATCTCCCAGTCCTTGCCATCTCCAGTTGACACAATAACACCGTGAGGTGGGGAGTCTAAGTTTTTCTCCGTAAACACGGGTGGAAAGCGCTACGAAACCGGAAAACAAAATTGCACAAACCAGTTACTGTTTATTTTAATACAAGTTAAAACTACTCCCAAGTAGCATATGCAAAGTAAACAAGAAGGCGCCTTCTAATATTGCCTATCCATTTTCATTTCTCAATTATAATGTAAGACACCAGTTAACAAGATATAGTTACATTGTCTACCAGTTTATAACTGGTAAAACAAGATAACCAATATCAGAGTAATAAACCACAACTTCAGGGATAATAACAATTTTATAAGCTTGTTTTGGCTAAAAAAGAAAGCAAATACAGACAAATGGCCCAATGTAGCATACACTACTCAATTAATTCAGAGAGTAACATTCCTAGAACCTTGACATTAATTATAACATTCCCTTACAATGTAGAATGTGAGTTAAATGAGCAAGCATTATAGGTAAGAAAACAGAAAGAATTAAGCAGACAGTATATCACCCTCGTTATGCGTGCAATATACGAAATTCTTAAAGAAAATATCTCTGTATTGGCAATTCACAATGACAAAACACAAATCTGAATACAAGAGAAACATCTAAGAAGATTTAAGTACAAACAAAATAATTCTACTCTATAAACACTGAATAATTCATCCATACGAGCTTGAATTGTAGAGTTTTAGGGGAGAACTATACCACAAACGGCATGTCTGTGCGCTTAATAACCTTAAAGAATCTCTGATCATTCATCACCCAAGTAGAGGAGTCCATGGTTTCTTCAGGAAACCCTAGAGAAAGATTGGACTAAAGATGAAGTATTTGTGAGGTTGATGATATTTTATTGGGGGGTGCAATATAAAAGCAATGGAGCTATTGCATACACAGTATTCTCCAGTCCCTTCACATTAATGAGCAAGTTTGCATAGGCTCTGCATCCAACGTAGTTGGTAATTCAGACGGCGTGGCTTCATCTGCTCACCTCCAGCTCGTCGTACTATATAAGCCCATGAGTGCCTATTACCAACTTCCTTTGAATTTTATTTAAATTTCTATTAATCCCATTTTTTGCCAAATTATATTGGAAGATTGGCAAGATTTGCCTCACCTTTAAAGACTTACATCTTATAAGTTGTTAGTAAGGGCAAATTACTACGAAAGAGGCCGATTAACATTTTTTCTATTTTCTTCGTACGACATACTGTTTCGCTAAATGGGGATGAAAGATGGCGAAAATTAAACGCAGTAATTATCGCACATATTTACGAGACACTACCCCGATAACATTTGTGGATGGCAACAATTGAGTCGGTCTATTCTTGTCAGAAAACATGATTCAAATTGAGATCAAAAAATTGATTGTTAGGGATGTCAACGGATACAACTCTAAATTGCGGTAAAGATGTGCATTTAGAGCGGTGAGTACAATAGGCGAATTATATTTCAAGTCCGATCAACACATACTTCTATATTCATGTAAACTTCATATATTTATTTATTTAAGGGATACAAATGTAAATGATGTAAAAGACATGCATTCAAAGCGGGGGTGAAATGGACCAACAATGTACGAGAATCCTCATGTCACAACTGTCCTCATCAAATCAGTACAAAATAGCAAAATATGGCTCAAACATTAAATCCGATAAACCTTTTGTATTCTTTGTGCATGTAAAATTTACAGAGGGCGTGAAGGGATAAAACGCTTACTCAGCTAAAACACGTGCATTCATCGTAATTGCACGCTGTACTAATTCGAGACATACTTATAGGCCAAATGATAAAAAGAACGCGCGATGATATAAACAGGAATATATTTGAAGGACACAAGTATCACGGGAAAGATATGTTTGTCAAACACTTATGACATACGGCGAAGAAAATGGGCGAAATTTAAAAGAAGTAATTAGCCCAACAATGTAAGATGCTCCTATATATTTTTTTGGCATTCATATAAAATGTACATGGTACTCGTACCAGAGAACGTTTCTGCCAAAAGTATAGAAACAAAGGGCAATGATATAAAGACGACATCTAATAGTGAGACGTATATTATTCCAGTTATTCCTTGTTCATAGAAATACGCGACAAATACTATTTTATGCCAATCTTACGTACAAATAGTGTAGAATTTTAAGCGAAATTTATTTGAAGTATACAAGTATTACAACAAGACTTTATCCAAACGAGTACAAATCAAATCAGCAAACTTCTACCTGGATAATCTAGGCCTAGGAGCACAAAATTAAGGAAAAAAATGAGTTGAATCATCTGTAGTAATATACTAACATTGTCATGACATGATCATGTAGTGTTTTGTTTTATACTATAAATAAACAAATGTCGAATTGTATTGGGCAAAACAAAACAAACTTAAGTATTGGCTGCCCATTAATCAATAGATGACTAAATGGGCTTATCAATAGATGACTAAATGGGCCAGCTATTCATTGTTAATAGCAATATACGAGAAATACTACTTTATGCCAATGAAGAAGGAATAGCCTTTACTTTGTTTTTTATGCGAATGAGGACAAATCAATTCATCTACCATTTGCCAATTAATCATAAGACAAATCTAGGGATAGAATTTTAATTAATATAAATATTGTAAGGTATTGATTCTAGACGTATGATAAACCTCTTATATAATACATTAATTGGGAGCACGAATTTAATGAGTACAATATTATGTAGTAATATAGTAATATTGGCATGACATGATCATGTAGTATTGTGTGTTATACTATAATTAAACAAATATGGAAGTGTATTGGGCAAAAATTATCAAACTTAAGTATTGGGCTTTTCAATGGATGACTAACATGGGCCGGCTATTCCTTCTTCATAGGAACATATGACAAATATGTAGAAAAAGTGCAAAATATTGAAGCGAAATTCATTTGAAGGATACAAGTATTACAACAAGTCTTTATACAAATGAGGACAAATCAATTCTAGTTAGGGAAAAGCTACATGGAAAAGCTACACGGAAAAAGCTAGGTATTAATTCTACATGATATACCTCTTACATAATACATTAGTGTGAGCCAAAATTTAATGATTACAATGATGTGTAGTAATATTAGCATGACATGATCATGTAGTATTGTGTGTTATACTATAATTAAACAAATATGGAAGTGTATTGGGCAAAAATTATCAAACTTAAGTATGGGCTGCCCATTAATCATAAAAGTAATGGGCTTATCAATGGATGACTAAATGGGCCGGCTATTCCTTCTTCATAGGAATATATGACAAATACTCATAATTATGCCAATTTCCGTAGGAAAAATGCAGAATATTGAAGCGATATCC
Organism: Plantago lanceolata; assembly: GCA_028659135.1. Taxonomy (NCBI): domain Eukaryota; kingdom Viridiplantae; phylum Streptophyta; class Magnoliopsida; order Lamiales; family Plantaginaceae; genus Plantago; species Plantago lanceolata. The sequence continues at coordinate 3,622 of JAQRGC010492292.1, read as the reverse complement.
ATTTCAAGGATACAAGTATTACAACAAGCGTTTATGCAAATGAGGACAAATCAATTCAGCAAACATCTACATTGTCCTATGATAAACCTCTTATATAATGGCCCCTTATATAATACATTGATTGGGAGTACAAAATTAAGGAAAAATGAATAGAATCATCTGTAGTGATATATTAATATGGCCCATAGTAATATGGGCTAATATTGTGTGTTATTCTATAATAAACAAATATGCAAGTGTATTGGGCAAAACAAAACAAACTAACATATGGTCTGCCCATTAATCATAAGACAATTGGGCTTATCCACAGATGAGTGAATGGGCAATTACAATAGTGCTTAGCAATATGAAGTGTGCAAATGACACTTCCTTTTGCCTTTTAAATAGATAATACATGAGCTGCCATAATATATAACCACAAAATATATGTTCAGGTCAACATAGAGATTGTTTTTCTTAAAGGGGGGAAGTAAACCAAAAACTAGCAGCCCTAGTACATATACAGAGTCCACCCCACTTAACTCCAACCAGCTTCATCACAAAAGTAATATACCTGTTACGTTGTGCCGTTTTATATAACAACAACCCTACCAATAGTAAGAGGAAAGCTTTCTAAACTGCTGAATTGCGCAAAATAGCATTCTGGAAATACTCAACCATATGACTTCGATACTCCCCAGCAGCAGCATGAGTCCAGTTTCTGGGTTTACACTCCTTCCCATGGATCAGCATCTCAATCATGTAACAAACAATGGGACCACAATCGAGAGAATTACGCGATTGCTGTGGCATGCTGCAATCTCTAGTATTAGTTGATCGTCCAACGCAGATAGGGAAGACAAGCCCACTTGCATCAGCATATGCTTTTAAAGAACTTTCCATATAATCCATCTGAAAGAATAAAATGATTGAATAACTAAGGAACCTGACAAAAAACCAGTTAAGATGATTTCTTTATGATAATGCAGATGTACTAAATAAAACTGTGAATTTCACCAGAATAGTTGCTTTCTGATAATGCATATCCTGGTCAAGCCTAGGAGCCATCGAATTGTAAAATGTCCACTTGTTCTGGCTAACACTGTATTGAAGCAATGTCCAATGATCTCCTTCATAAGTGAGAGGGCACTTCTCACCAGAAGTATTTATTGGAATAATCCAAGTATCATGTTTGATAGCGGCCTGCATCTTCTTGTCAATAAATGATATCGCGGCATCGCTATAATTCGAGAGAACATTGAACCGCGCAACATATTGCTGGAAAACAAAAGACGGGAAAAAATTAAATAAAATGCCAATACTGAATATGTGTAAACGGTCACTGCTAAATTTACTTACCCACACACAACTGCTGAATATGAAAGGCTTACGGCCAATACTTGATCTTGTCTCCTTCAAATTCTTTTTCCCACATACATCCGTAACCAATAAAAGTGCCCACGAGTCGATAATCTATAGCATGAACAAAGAATATTTGAATTAGGTATTAACGCAAGCAAATGGTAGCTGAAACAAGAACCAGCCTTACTGAATCATTAAACCGGTTGTGATTGATGATGAGTTCAATGTCATTGAGTCGTAGCGAGGCAGACAACGTTGACGTGTTAACAGTCAGGATAGTACTCCTGTCGTGGAAGTCAATATATATTAAAATCAGGCTGCCTATTAAAATGTATAATGATATATACAACAATAATACCAAGAAACAGAGAAACCATTATATTCAGTTAACTTACTTTTCGTCCATCTGCAGAAACTTCTGTGCAAACCAATTAATAACATGAACTGGAACAGCCTTAGCAGCATCTGTCTTCCTATTGAGCCGCAGCTTTCTAATTACCACCGTAGTTGCTAACCCTTCCACTGGGATCGCGGTTTCCATAGATGTACCAGCTTTCTTGACAGAATCATGTACAGTTTTGTCAGACTTCCGCGCTATCTTTACAGCATCAGTAATAGGGGAATCACTATTAATCACTGCCTCATCACTATGACTTGAAACCAAATTTGCTTGTGGAGTTATCCACTCTTGGCCGTCACCACCACTCTCATTAATGAAAGTTCTCTTTGCTTTCCCCGGGGAAGCATACACTTCAGATCTCTAACTTTCCATTTCCACTGTAACCAACCGTGGGATCGGCTGTTTCGAAGCAGAATGTTGGGATGGGGAAATATCAGTAGACTGTGCTGCAGCAAAAAGATTTGACGGTTTCACCGGGGTTACAGAAATGTCTTGTGGGGTGCTGCACACAATATAAGGTGATGCATCAGCTGGGCTAATTGGATAGTCAACCAGGGGCCCACGCTTTTTGCTAGGTGTCAAAATGGTGTTCACCGGGGGTGGTTTTGTTTCATAATGCCTAACCAAAGTACGCAAGTTAGATATCTCTTCATCCCTCAACTGAAGTTCCTTTTGAAGGGCTACATTTGCATCAATTAGTTCTGTTTCATGCATAGCCAGTGCAGAATTCTCGTTGTCCAATGTAATCTTCTCTTGGCAAGCCAGCTCAAATCTCTGTTTCAAACTTTGCAACTCTTTCTCAATGCGACTGTTAGCATCGATACGCCTCTGCATTGACGCAGTAACAGCAGTATGGATTGTTTCACTTTTCTGCAACCGTTTCTCCATTACAGCCAAATCTGAAGTTAACTTTTCAACAACTGCATCATGGGCAACAATTAGTTCCTCCTTCTCATTCCTTAGCTTAATTACATCATCATTACCCTTATTACATAGAAGAATCTGGTTCAAATCTGATTTTTCTTTCTCCAAAACAATTACTCTCTCTTTCACCTCTGCGTACAAGCGTTGTACCTCTTCTATACTAGAAACTTTCACGTTGCTAGCTGATGCATCAACCTTCCCTTCTTCTGCGGACGAAGGACCCATCTTTCCAGTCTCCTCAGTACCAGACGCATTACGGACTAATTGACTCCATGTCATCTTTTGGTTGTGGTTGTCAGGTTCAGTTGTGTCAGATTTGTTTGCCAGGTCTACATCCTCGCCATAAGCAGATAACATTTCAGACTTCATATCCATTACACAACGTGTTCCATCTTCCGCCCTATCAACTCTTGAATCAAAGGTAGTTTTCACTGGTTCAGATTGTCCACCAATATGAGCAATAGGCTCTTCCACCTCAGCTTTAACATTTCCATGGTGTGTACTTTTTTTTTTCTTTCTGACTGCATCATCCTGAAGGTCAAAATGTGGTTTATCACTGCGATGGGAGGAGCTACTTACGGTATTGTTAACAACTGACGGATGCCTTTTGATAGGAAGAGGATACTTCGAGTCCATCATGTTCAATTCCCTTTTCTTTGCAAGGAAGCGTTCCCGCAAAACCTGTCAGATAAAATATAACAGTTGTTAATAATAGTGATTATTTTAAATTTTTCATTAATTGGTTACAACCAGTGTGTATAAACATCAAATCAAACTTACATAATCAGTGTCCATTGTATCCAAATTCAACTCTGCAAATGCAGGTTTCATTGCAACAAGTGACCATTTCCTAAATCTAGGGAAATCCACACCACCCTTTCGTGGTTTCATGAATGGGCAAATTTCACACAACCAGAACTACAAAGCAACATGATATAGTTCAGATAAGTATTGTAA
>JAQRGC010483104.1:0-10134 GCA_028659135.1 Plantago lanceolata | reverse complement strand
ACTACTAATAATAATAATAATAATAATAATAAAAGACCAAACCCCAAATTATTGATGAAGTGACACATCAACTATTCCAACATAACACGAATAAAAAAATTTCGCAGTTATACCTAATAGAATACTCGATTTCAGACTAGATAATAGTCGAATGCAAAATCAAACAAAAAGTTAGGGTTTCTACCCTTCGAGAAGAGTTTTTTCAGCTCCCAGCGCCTTCGTCTTGGATTCGCTTTTCGTCGCGTTCGGTAGTAAGACATCGTCGATCAGCTGGATTCGCAATCTAGCCTCGCCAACAAGCAGCAACAACGAGGAGTGGAGGTTCTTCAGTTCGAAGGCGGTCGTCGCCATGTTTTTTTTATGAAGAGCCGTTAGAGAGAGAAAGAGAGAGACCTTTATGTTAAACTTAAGCGGAAAAAAATGCTGGTGGAGTAGTTATCTCAACAAAAAAATAAAAATAAAAATAAGAATAATAATAACAATAACAATAACAATAATAATAATGATAATAAATATGGTGGAGTAGCACAAAAGTTGCTCCTACCACCCCTTACCATATCCCATAATAAACAATAATTGATTATAACGACGACGCACTCCTCTTTGGAACAGCGTGAAACATAATCATTATAAATATCCCACCATTCATATTCCCTATCTCCAATTGATTGTCTCATGTCATCCTTCGCCACCACACGACATCCTTCTTCGACACCACTTCGATTAGATCCACATCAAGATCTCGATTGATAAGATCCAAACGATTTTATTTTAGATCCCATATGGTGATCAGGTGAAGATGCCTCAGTTTATAGACTAATAAAGGAATCTCAATGTGGAGTAGTACGAATTGCATGGGTGGACTACTATACTAACCCTGCAATCTCATGAACAAATGACTCTTGCCAATATATCAAACTATCATCAGTATAACATGTCAATATACCAAGTCGTTCAATCGTCCAACCAAAGTTTATATGAATTGGCCTATAGGGTGTAAAATAGGTCCCAATGAAAGACTGAAACCTACATCGATATACACATGAAGAGTTGACGTGTTTCGATGAACGCCTATATAAGTGATAACAAACATACGCATCATAAAAATCAAGGGTAATACAATCATAATATTTTACTCCCTCTAATCACTTTTATGTGTCGTTTTGGCCAAAATCCTATTTTCCTATTAACTGTCGTTTGACCATTTTGGGCACAAACAATCATATACTTAGTACTCTTGTTTATTATTTTGTTGTTGGAATTATAATACTTTTTACATTACTTCTATTTCATTGGTTGATAAAATATTTTTTTATGAAATCAATGCTTCTTTTACACTTTTACATAACATAAATTAATGATTTATTAAAGTAATCATGACTTCCTTAAAATGTGTGATTTTGTTAGAATGACACTTATTTAAAATTGGAGGGAGTATTCATGTTTGTGATTGTTATCTCTTTGCAAGATGGAGGAAGTATCTCTTTATTTCGTTCGTTCGGTTCAAATTTGTTTAGTAAAAGTAACGGGAAATGAGAGCCCATTGGACCTTGGTTACTTAGGCCCGGCTAGTACTGTACGTCTGTACTCCATCTCTTCCTGCTCGGATAACGTTTCCTTTCAAATGATATGAAACTGTTCTTCATTTTCACTCTCTAAACCTTCACAAAACCTCTAATCATCATCTGCCATGGCTTTCTCCATTCTTCCTCAATCACCGTGTAACTTCTTATTCAACCAGGTCAGTCTCCAACTGCAATTTTTTCGTCAAACACTTCAATAACTTACTTACACGAGCTACATTTTGTTTACAGCAACAATGGACTAATTCGTCGCTAAAGCCCTTAATTAGTCACAGAGTTTGTCCGACCAGAATTAGACCAGTTTCTGCCGCCCTGGTTGCTGACGAAGAGGCCTCAGTTTCTATCGAGTCTCTCCCAATCTTCCAGGCCCTTTCTCCTCCTACCGAACGTACTCCTGCCGATGAGGTTTAGTGTCACTATCATTTCGTACTTCAATTGTTATTATCATACTGAAACTGAATTATATTTCAATAAGCGTTTGATTTCAAGTATTTCGTGCTTGTGTTTGAATTACTGAAACTTATTTGGCAGCTACCTATTGTGTTGTTTATTAGTACTATTTTGGTTTGGGAACGGAAACTTATCGTTCTTATAATTTTACTTGAAAACAGATGGAGCCAGTGGATCCTGATTTCTATAGGATTGGATATCTTAAGAGTGTGCGAGCTTATGGAGTTGAGTTTAGAGAAGGACCTGATGGTTTTGGAGTGTATGCTTCCAAAGACATCGAACCTCTGCGTCGTGCCAGGGTAAGAGGTTATGGAAATACATTTGTGTTTTCATCTCCATTATGTGGTCTTGATTATATAGTGATACACTTCAGTTATTGATAATGTGTTTAGGTGATTATGGAAGTTCCATTAGAGTTGATGTTGACTATAAGTCAAAAGCTACCGTGGATGTTTTTCCCCGATATAATACCAATTGGTCATCCTATATTCGACATTATCAACTCAACCAATCCTGAGGTAATGTCTCATTGATTTGTCCGTTTCATATCTTACAATGTAGAATTATATATGTTGCTCTTATTCATTTAATGTTCAAAACAAGAGATTGTGATATTATTGCAGATTGTATGTCAGTTAAAGTTAAGCAAATTTTGGCTTCTCAACTAGTTTCTGTCTTTTTAGTTATGCTCAGCATCTTCTAATTTTGGTTTGTTCTACGTTATGCATATAATGTTTCTTGTTTTATGTCAGACAGATTGGGACCTCAGGCTGGCATGTCTTCTGTTATATGCATTTGATTGCAGCGATAGCTTTTGGCAGTTGTATGGTGACTTTTTACCCGGAGCTGATGAATGCACTAGCTTGCTTCTGGCCACAGAGGTTCGAAAATGCCTTGTTCTACCTTGCTTTATGATGATCCTTCGCTCATTAATTAATTATATACCATTTGGCAAGTTGCAATTGGCTTTGTAACTTGTCCTGCTGTTTTAAATTTTGATGCTAAGCCTTATCACAAACTACTTACATTCTTGGAAATATTATTGGCTTCTTTTTAAAGAGAGTTAATCTTATCATGCATTGTTATGATAGATATCCAAACTCCTTGCTTCATCAAGCATGTTCAGTTTAATTAGATTCTATTAGTTCCACAATCCGCACTGTGACTGCAATGAATCCAATTAACCAGTACACAATAGTGGTAGGAAGAAAAGAAAAAAATCTACTGTTCTTGCCTTCATGGAGAGGGATTGGCTTAAGTTAAGTGGACCCAAGAGGCCTTTTCCATCAGTACGATAGGTGGAGGGGTTCGATGTTACACATTTAGAGGGTGCTGTGTGGGTAAGCATACCTTACGAAAAAAGATTATTAGAAAAATTATATAGTATATAGTAAGAAGAACAACTTACCAGTAATATGGAGTGTTGGGAAATTCAGATTTAGTTGAAATTTGTTATGTGTCAGATGTCAGAACTCAGAACTATTTACTACTTTGATTGCCTCATGTCATAACATATAGTACTCATTCTGGGCAAGTAAGTAGCTTTTGCAGTAACTAGGTAAGTAATAGCTTTTTTGCTTTTTTGAAATGCATATGACATTAGGATCTTCTAGTAGAGATAAACATTGACATCTGCATCTTTGCCTGGAAATGATGAACTTGTAGTTAATCACGCTATATCATGTTAAGCTACTGGAATATCAAAGAATTTAGGAACAAATCTCAAAGTCCTGCTGGACCGCCTTATCTTACTGTGTGACCCCTCTATCCTCATCAAAAACTTGTAGGAGGACCTCTTGGAGCTGCAGGATAAAGAACTTGCATCGACTATGAGAGAACAGCAACATCGAGCTTTAGAATTTTGGGAGAAAAATTGGGTATTTGTAAATTTGAATTTCTTTCGTTCTTTATTATTAGTATTATCTTTTCAATACCCAGTATTTTGAATCTTAAAAGAATGTTTTCTGTACCATATCAGCATTCTGCCGTACCTCTCAAAATAAAAAGGCTTGCTCAAGAGCCGGAGAGATTCATGTGGGCATTGAGTATAGCCCAATCTCGATGTATCAACCAGCAAATAAGAATTGGTGCTCTAGTTCAGGATTCAAATATGCTTATTCCTTATGCTGGTTAGCATCTCGAGTCTCAATTCTCTTTAACTGGTTCATTATGCTTTTTACTAGACCATTTCCAAACGTTGTATCATAATTTGTTGGTGCTCCATTCATGAGTTCCATGAGGGTTCTTATACCTACCCCTGGATATAAATTAATCCAGTAGATGATGGAAGTGGGATAGTCACTGATCTTAACGTAACCGAAACTTGCTAGTTGAATTAGTTAAATCTTCTTGATGTTAAAATATATTTTAAGTTTACTTCTGTCATGTTTTAAATAAATACATAGCTAGTAATGCTGAAAAGAATACGTGGCATTATAGTAGCCGTCTGATGGAATATGCTTCTCCATGCCTGTAGATATGCTGAATCACTCTTTTCAACCAAATTGCTTCTTCCACTGGCGTTTCAAGGACAGAATGCTTGAGGTGATGGTCAATGCTGGGCAACGAATTAAAAAAGGAGATGAGGTATGTCTGCTTCTGTTGATGTTTCTTCTCAAGAATATGCAAGCTTTTTCCATTTTTTGGATTACAGTTGTTGAGAGTCATGCATCTTGTCCCATCTATTATCTACTTTTATGGGTTCATCCAGTTAATCTTAATATATGGTTCTTATCTATAAATCTGGATTTGGAAATTCACAAGAGAGCCAATACCTATGTTTTCGAGTCTGCATTTGGTGTACAACAAAGCAGTCCTTCAGCTATAACCTATAAGACTATGACCATATTTATCAATTGCGTGTAGTGCACTTTGCGAGAAGGCACTAAGGTGTTCTTTAAGTTTGTGCAACATGCGCTATTTGATTTTGGTATAACGAGCGTATACTTGCAAAAACTTACAATACTACTTCTATATCATCAATGTTCATAAATCTGATTTATAGAAAAACGTAAACACCTAATTAAAAGAAAATCAACAAAATATAGGCTTATTTTGTTGACTTTATTTCATATGAGAATCTTCCCACTGGATGGATGGAGTAGTATTTTGTATTCATAAATCCTTATAGTATTGCAATAGGTATGCTATTGCAGTCTTTAATAAAAATATGCAAAACTGAAATTCTGAAAGAACAAATAATCTGTAAGTATGTATTAATGATCCTGCCAATAAACAATGTCAATTAAGAATAATGAAATTTGAAAGTAATGGCGATTTTTACAAACCCCAGATTAACTGCAAGTCATGACATGTGGGAATATGAAGCATGTTGTGTTTCTTGACCTATTTTGAGCCTTTTCAAGCAAAGTGTTTGTTGATTACTCTTTATGTTCTTTGTTATGACACTTGGGCTGGTATCATGTTCATGCAGATGACCGTAGATTACATGAGTGGACAGATGAATAACTTCTTCATGCAACAATATGGTTTCTCATCACCTGTGGTAATTTTCTATGATCTTTGAGTCTGTATGGTTGCTCATTATTATCTATAAAAAGGAGGTGGGAGAGGAGGGGATAATTATCTATTTTCCATGAGCTAATTATTTTAGCCTTAACTTACAGAACCCCCGCTGCTATTGTTCATCTATAATATGTTTGCCTACTCTTCTCATATGTAATATTATTCAAAACAACTGTATTTCCAATAAAATATAGTTAAAACTACGGTTTTACTGGGTGACAGAAATATAACAGAAAAGAAATGTAAATCACATAGAAGATGAATAACATATACTAAGTTATCATATTTAGGAATGTAGATATGAACATATAAATCTGTTGGGGTATTCATGACATCAAGAAGCCTGCTGTAGGTATTAGGCATTCAATGAATAGCAGTTGTATTTATTTAATAAATTAATTATAGTTCTCAATTTTCAGAAAATTTTCTACTTGCTGCATTATGCAAATAGAATACGGAGCACTTGTTCATTGGTACCATGGTGATGCCTTTCCTTTAAGTTTGATATCTGAACAAACTTGGTGAGAGTGTAGCATACAAAGAACTTGGTCCACCTAACAAAAGGATGTAAGAAGTGAAAATTGTTAACCAATATTATGTAATGAGGTTAGGATACAAAGTAAGTTTGCTAGATGTGTTAAAGTCCATTAAGTAGAGAGATGATGTATGTGAGGCAAAATTTCGTATTAGCGAGTATTCTAGAAATTAGGTCTCTCTTGTAGAAATAGGTTCGAGATCTTGTGTTATCTCTTTTGGTTCAACACTTTGATCTTAAAAGTACTTCTGATCATAAAGATAATACTCATCGTGGCTCAGTTCCTTGTCATCTGATACCTATCCCTATACCTTCTTCAGATATGGAATAAAAGTTTGAGTTTTACTGTGGAAGGACTTGTTCTAATTAATAGATTGGCTTTATTTATTATGAAAGGCAACATTTACATTTAGTTGAAGAGAAACAAAGTCCTGTTCGTGTTTCAAAATCTAGTCTTTACTATTTATTTATCTAGCTTTTGCAAGCTGCGATTGTTTTCATTTGGTAATGCTTGCTTCATCTGTCTATCATCTATTGTGTGCCCAACGTATTTTCTTGTCTGATGAATTTTACAGAATCCGTGGGACGTTATTCAGTTTTCTGGCAATGCACAGATTCATTTGGAGTCTTTCTTATCCGTCTTCAACATTTCTGGCCATCCAGAAGAATATTATCACAATAGTAATTCGTTACACTTATCCTGATCAATTTACTTAGAAATATCCCCTGTTAAATTAAATTGAGTCTGGAGATGATATCCCATATCAGGTAAACTTTCGTATGGTAAGGGTAGCTTTGTCGATGGAGCCGTCTTAGCTGCTGCTAGAACGCTGCCGACTTGGTCAGACGGGGACATCCCTCCCTTACCAAGCATGGAAAGGAAAGCTGTGAAGGAGTTACAGGAAGAATGCCAACAAATGCTTGCTGCATTTCCAACTACTTCAGGGGAAGATCAGAAAATTCTTGGTATGTCTTAAGTTGCAGTTTAAGTTTAACCGGGTAATCACAATATTTTAAGTCATACCATCCTTTAGATGCATTAATAGATGAATCCTACACCAAATTCAGTTACAATAACAAGCCTTGATGGGGCAGGTTATATTGGAATTGGTTTCCAACTGAGAAATTAGTATTTATTTTCTCAATTATAATTTTCTTGAAATGAGCAATGTGATCGAATGTTAAAAGATTCGGGTGACTATTATTCTCATATGCTGATTCATTTGCTATACTTCCGCAGAGTCTATGCACGAAGGTAGGAGGACACTTGAAGCTGCAATAAAGTACGTCACTGCCATCTAAAACTTGATTCTTGCAGTACCTAACAGTTGATTATTGATTAGGACCAAATCAAGCTGATTTGTGGTACTTATCTGCAGGTACAGATTGCACCGAAAACTTTTCATAGAGAAGGTTATGCAGGCACTGGATGTCTATAAAGAACAAATATTATACTAGGGGATAGGAAACTAGTTACTATAGACATGTTCGAAGAGCAAATGCTGAAACTGAGACGAAGATCATGAAAATGCTGCAGTTCTTTCATGCTTTAGAATCACTGCTATTGATCCATTGCTACTCCCTTAGGCTTCCCTTCTGCGTTTTAGTGACCGTAGATCAGAAAGGGAAGTGTTTATCTGCAGAGCATCTTCAGGTAGAATTATGGCTCGGTGAATGTAAGTATTACCCAGTCAACAATGTTTGTACCGCAAATTTTGTTTTTTTTTTAATGGAAGAGAGACTATAGGTTACTAAACACTTTCTAGAAGTTTTCCCATAACAACATGACCACTAATTTATCGCGATCGATCTGACCAATTGAATTATTGAACCGACATGATCATCGAAGCAATACTTGTTGGTATAATATTCTCCGTTTTGCTCCCAAATCCTTACCCGTCCTTTATCAACAAAAATTAGTACTTCTACGTTGTTAGCATACGCCTATCCTCTCTACCCGACAAGAAAGTTGATCGAGGAACATGATTCAGTATGGCCAAAAGTGGCAACCAAAGTGAACTTTATTTCTAATTATTAATCATTAGATTAATACTCTTCCAACTAACATAAGCAAGTTGATCAAGGGTCATTTTGTCATGATTTGATCCATGATCCACAATCAAGTAGGCCACTTTGTCGCAACCTAACTCTTGCATTTTAATCAGATGTTACGTACATATAATATTGTCTGTCGGCATTTTATCACTATAAATTATAATGACACTTTTACAATTTGATTGATTCACAAAAGTGTGACGTAAAAGTAACAAAATTATTTAAAATCTGCATGGTTGCATGCATGTCACTATATATAAATATTTGCTGATGTCAATAAGAAAAATAAAATAAAATCCATAATAGGCCTACCTTAGCTTATCAAACATGAGAACTTAGGGAGTAAGCAAGAAATAAAGTCGATCACTTGAGAAATCATAGTCATGCAGATTGATATCTTGACCCATAAAAAGCTCTATAGCAGCTACAAAATACTCCCTCCAATTATTTTTAAGTGTCGTTTTAAAAAAGTCTCTCTTTTATTTTACCAAATAAGTATCGTTTAACTAGTTTAACTACAATTATTAGTCTTCTCTCACTTAACTGTCCCTATTTTTACTACTACCAAAGCAATATTTATACGGTAAAAATGGAAGGGAGTACTAATTAATTATTAACTCCGTTTTGATTTAACTCTCTGTTAAAATGGAGACGTAGGTACAAAGTAGATTTTATATAAATGATTAGAAGAATTTTGATTCATGTAAATAACCTGAGCTGATATGAATTTACTTAAAGTATAAATTTTAACTACGTACTTAATTGATTTGAATTGAAGATTATATTTTTTATAATTACGTTAAATAGAGTATAAGAGAAATGGTGAACATAAGTAGAAGGAATAATATTTATTTTATTTTAGATATACTGAGATGGATACGGTAGAAATAAGTAAAAAAAACAGTAAATTGAGATTGAGTCATTGACAATGGAAACATGACATATTGATATGCAGGCTTGTATTGTTTGCCACAAACCAAACAAGAAAATCCAGATTATGGGTTACTCTTCTTGTAATGACATGCATACATGTGATGGTGAGATCTAAACCCATATGATAAGATTTGGTGTAACATTGTGAAGAGGCAAAATTATGAGGATTATGAAAAGGGTGAAAAGATTCCATCTGTTGTGATCTGCATTAGTGATCTAGTTTTAGGGGTGGAGCGTCCAATTAACCTCCAAAGATTGATAGAGTTATTTCAAGTTTACAAAGTTTGAAATCTTATGATATTACAAATGATGAAATGAAAGTTAAAATTCAACAATATTTAGGTTCCAGAAAGTATCTTTTCTTGTCCCCCTACGGCCTACCCCTAGGATTAATAAACTTAATGAGCGGTAGTATAGGTATTTAGTGGTGTTTGGGACTTGGGGATTGTGGCTGTAGTAACAAGTCGTGAATAATAATTTTTGTACCGTATACCCGCACAATGTCATACACCAAGTTACAGTACAGTGTGACTCATACGGTACAATTGATAACCAGACATTGCAATGACAATCGCTAGATTAGAACTTCTTGTACGGTGGTATACATGAAATGGCATGTAAATTCAACACGTGGAGAGACAGAATGTGGAATAAGAACATGAAATCTAGCTAGGTTGATCGATCCAGCTATAGGGCAACATATATGGATCTGAAACGTAGACTTAGGTATCTAGCTATATAATCTTGTTTGTTATCTTGATAAACATTTGTTGCTGCAGACAACATTAGCAACGGATGATAATGTCTTTAAATCATCTTGTCTTGGTTTGTTTGGGTAATTCAAGATCTCTTGGATCGCCACTCTAGATTTGCTCGACATCGTGATTTTTAATCTTGCAAGGTGGAATGCTTGGTGTACCCACCATTGCAAATTTGCATGGATATCAAAGTGTCTAACTTTTTTTTTTTTTTTCAAAAGTCAAGAGCCTATTTTCCATAAGTTGTACACCCTTTATTCTATCCTAGGGGTGTGACCATGAGGGATCCCTCACT
>JAQRGC010469233.1:0-13034 GCA_028659135.1 Plantago lanceolata | reverse complement strand
TTAATTTTTTTTATTATGCGACCCAATGCGACCCTATTATGCGACCCAATGCGACTCTATGTCGCATTAATAAATAATAAAAGGCCAAGATTGAATTTGAGATCAATCCAATGGTTAAAAAGGAGTACTAAAATTAGTACAAATGCAACAGTACTAAGAATAGCCATCCCCTTTTATGTATGTTTGATAAAATCGTAAGCTTGACAAGAATTTCACTTACTATATACATGTTCTCGACCTATCTCATCACATTTTACTTGAAAACAAGAATAAAAACATTCATCCATAATATTCACCCGTGTTTTTGGTGGTTTTTAAACGTGTATGCTGTAAACATTTAGTAAACTAAAAGCTAGGCACCAACAATTCTAACTATTTTGCAAAACCAAAGTGAACCGAAAGCAAGATATGCATATTAGCCATGTTAGAAGGTAGGACCATAGGAGTAGAACTGTATATGACAAGTCAATACACACATACAAGAATAAACTACATGGGCCGTAATACAGATAACAAACATCTTTCGCCAACAGTTTGAAAATGCAAAAAACCTGAAACAGATTATGCATTTTCGCCCACATCCAGTAAAGCAGAAAAACCGAATTGAGGCCAAGAAATTCGAGGGCGAGCGAGTTGCAATATCCGCCTAGCTACTTAGGAGTAAATGTCACATATCGACTAAAATCGCGGTGTTCTGAAGCGATTTCCCCTGAGAGCAATTGTCATGAAACTATAATCTACATATGAACCATTTTGAACCTGATTGCAATTTGCAAATCTTGAAGAAATTGGACAAGGCAAAAAATAGTAGTAAAGCACAAGTAGTGCAGATTACAGAACATAATTTACAATTTTGTACTCTCCTTCCTAATTAGTCTGCAACAAAATATTACTTAAACCAGAAGAGATCATCATCATCATCATGTATTGTCTCTTCTGTCATGATCAAATAGCAACAACATATTCCAAGAAAATCATCAACAAGAAGTGTTCTAATTAAACAAAAATAGTATTTTAAAAAAATTAACCTTCATTGCTATCCTCATGATGATGATCAGCATGTTCTTTCTGGTGATTCTCCATGCACTTGAGCAGATACTTGAACGTCTCGATTTCACAAGGAATCGTTAACCCACCGCTCTGATCGAATCCAAATTCCTCCTCAACCTTCTCTAGCAGAACCTTAAACAGCGGATCACTAAGATAGCTAGTTGGGATGATAAACCTGCGTAACTCCGGTCCAACGTACACCGCCAGGTAACCTTTCGGCACGTCAAACGGGTGTTCGGGGCTCTGGCAGTTCTCGTCATCTGAGTCACTATACACGTTTGGAAACCTCAACCTTCTACTAACCGATGGCGAAATGCCTCCTGGTGATTGACGATGTTGTTCGCCTGATTCTCCAGACTTGGCCTGCTGCTGTCCAAGGGTCACCTGCTGCCATTTGTGAAGCAAACCTTTCAAAGCAACAATCTGCCTTATGCCAGTCACCTTGGCTCCTCCTCCGTTTTCTTCTTCCATCGCGACCACCAACGTGATGAATGAAGACGATGATGATAATAATAATAATCGATTATTATAAACACGAAAGCGGAATCAGCTGGTTATGGTTGTCGATTCGAGTAGTAGTAGTGTATCTCATCTGAATCTGACCATGCTCCACTGCAATTTATAAATCAAAGACAGGACAGGCCAGATTAGAGAAAAAAAAAAAGAAGAAATTGTTACACTTTCGGTACAAATTAAAGGACAGATTGGAGTATAAGCATGCTTTGTGAAACAGGACAGCAGTTTTTGTGGGCTAGTTTATTGCAGATCACTTTGCTTTGGATAATAATTTCGAACATCAATCACAAGTGCACATGGTGATGAGATTAAAGAATGGAACAATTTGTATCATACACATTGTACGTTTGTTAATTTTTTAAAAGAATCTGGAAAAAAGGATTTGATTCGATCACTATTTTATGCTCAAGCACATGAAATTCTAACACGTAATGTGTTTCGGACCATCAAAAGTTTAACTTTCCAGATTAGCCGTGTAGGGCGAAAGAATAGTATTCGTGAATGAAAATGACCAGATTACCCTTTAATGACGCCATGTGACATACGCGTAACCTAATTGCACGATATTTCAAAAAGAAAAGGCGTAAACATGCACAAGAAAGGAAGTGGAGGGTAGAGATAGTAGTACCAAATAAATGTGGGCAAGGTGGCCGAGTTGACGCGGAGGCGGAATGGAGAGGCGGCGAAAAGGAGGCGACGATAATGGGAGGAGGAAAGCTACATATGGAGGGTGTGATGAGTTATGATTTCGCATTTTGTGTGATGGAGAAAGCTTCGGAGAAAGGGTGGATGGCTATACTTTTAACTAAAAATAGATACCGCAACTTAATTAGGTTGACGTACTATTTTGAAACAAATTCTTTCTTGTTCTAAACTTATATTGGATTGTCATATGTTTTCTTGTTGCAGTGAATTTCTCTCTGGTCTCCCCTGTCTTCTAGGACTTGGGCCTTATTTCTCTGTGGTTTTGGCACTTCACCCCATACATTACTCAAAATAAGATCCTTTTCAGTTCGACTCACAATTTTTAAATTAAACTGAATTAGAATGAAATAATCTAAATTGAAATGAATTGAATTAAAATATAAATTTAAACTAATCAAAATTGAACTGAACCGAACACAACTAAACTTAAGGTGAACTAAACAATACGTAAGCAAATATTCTCTTGTATTATTATTATTGGTGCATTATGACTTTATATTTTTATTAAACTATGCAATTTGACTCCTCCTTTAGAGAGTGTACCTTCACCGGCTCACCGCAGCGGGACTTGATTAACGGGATGAGTTGCAAACATACATGAAGTTAAATAGCTTGCTAAATAATATAAGAGTCCTGTCTCCAAAAAGATAAATTATTAAAAAGATTAAAAAAAGATCTAACACAAATTCACAATACACCTGGATGATAAAATTCGTAGGGCTTGATATGAATTATTTTATGTTGGTCTTTATATAATCTTAACATAGGTTGATTTTCTTTAAGAATTAGTAATAATATAACGGGTTAATTCACATTAAGACCATAAGGGGATAAGGCTCTGTTCAATTCACCTTAATTTTAAATGTCTTCAGTTATAACGGGTTAATTCACATTAAGACCATAAGGGGATAAGGCTCTGTTCAATTCACCTTAATTTTAGATGTCTTCAGTTCAGTTCAGTTCCATTCAGTTTAGGTTTGTTTAGTTTAAATTTGTACTTCAATTCAGTTCAGATAAGTTTAGTTCAGTTAAGTTACGTTCAGTTCAGTTCAGTTTAAAAACTTTCAGTCTTATTGAACGGAGTTTAAACTGACCAAAACTCCATTTCTCTAGTTAACAAATACATGATACACAAATTTGTAAATTAGGATATATACTATTTAGATTAAGAAAAAGATTAAGATCTCATCAACTTGATTTGTGACATAAATCTCACATGTGAGACCAGATCAGTAGACATTAAAAAACGACTGCAAGGTGATTATACTGATTTGGCGAGGATTACAATCTTAGTTAGAAATTTGAATTCCATTTGGATTCAATAAAGCCAGCCAAGACCACTAGTGGTAGGAATTCATAACTCAAATTTGAGATCAAATATAAAAGAATGATAAAAACCAATGAAATAGCATGACTCTTGTATAACTAGGCCCACAACATTTGAGCTCTTATTCCTAGAGAACTTATAAACTAATTCATGTTAAGTTATCGCAAGATTTAACAATGACTATACATAAAATATGACATATAAGAACATAGATGTAAGTGATTTGGATATATGCATAATCCTATCCACGAGAGGTGACTACTTTCTTCATTAGTATTACATAAATAAGTTACAGGAAAAAATCTGATCCAATCCAACGATTCACAGTCATATGAACCCCTTTAACAAGAATTTTATTATTCTAAGTTTCTAACCCTGACTCCTACTCCCAATCTTCAGAGAATAAACTCTACTCTCGGTCTTCAGAGAACACACTAATTTACTCTCGATCTTCAATCCTCCGAGAATAAACTGTTTTGTAGATGTCTTCTTGATGGTTAATTTATTTGTGGTGTGTCTCTTATGTGTGTAGTCTCCTCTCAAATAATTGACTTGCATTGGTCCATATATATATGAGTAAAAAAATTAGTCATATACCAATTCCTAATCGAATTCGACATTAGAAACTAATTAAATCTAATAGCTAGGACTGGAAATCCCAACTCGTACTAGAACTCTAATTCCAACTATTATAATTTTAATAATAGGCTTTTGTTTTCTTTTACGACCCTTTCCTAAAATAAGATTGAGTTAAACTCTTACCGTTCATAAACTTATATACTCCTTGGAACACTTTTTTTTACATGAATCCTATAATATTTTCTTAAATATTGCTTCTAACTACTCCCCTATAATTATTTATGATATCAACTTCATACATGATATTTAGAGGTCTCATACTTTTTTCTAGATTAGTGATGGAAAGTGATGAAAAAGGACACATGGAGAATATATACGATGCCACGTGGATAGAGAATAGATAGGGGAGTATAAGTTTATGAATTAATTTACAATTTCCCCAAGAATAGGAGCTCAACGGCTGCTTGGCTTCGAACCGCTTTGTGGGTTACTTTTACGTTTTGGCTTTGAGTAACTCTCATAAAAGACTGACTTTCCTAATACATTAGGAAAGTCAGGTTTTTTAAAGCATACGGTTTATTTAAAAACTACTTCTAACAATAGAGCTAGTTATAAAAAACTGACTTTCCTAATGTATTAGGAAAGTCAGTCTTTTATGAGACTTTAGCTTTGGCTTTTGTGTCTGATTTGGGTTTTTGGCTTTTGCCTTATTCACAATCCAATTCACTATTTCCCCTATCCACAATATTTTCTCTCTTCACCCTATAATACTCTTACACATCTCGCAACTTTAATTTCTCCACCAATCAAATTATCTAATAACCTAAAAAAATGTCAAATCACATTCAAACTATCAAATTCATCTTATACATCCGTACAGAATCCACTCTGAATAACAGGTAGGCCATGTGACGCAAAATTGTCCACATGGAAATTGTGATGTTAATTGTTTTGGACCACATGGTCCATAAACTTACCCATAGTCTATGGTAGAATTTTCCAATTTCTATCCCTATAAATCCTACCCCACCTCCTAACCCAGAACCCCCAAATCAATTCAAACACAAACACAAAACTCACATTCAAAATCCCTCTGAATCAGTTACTATTCACACTTTCCCATTAAACCCACAAAATAGTTCGAAACCAAGAAAACCGCAAATGTTGTGTGCTCGGTTATTTAGGACTCTTACTTAATATATATATTTCATTGTTTTTCATATATTTTTTAGATTTGATCTCATATTTAACTTTGGGGTCTATTTTACAATTGGGCCGGACCCACTTCTATCAATATTGTTGCTGTCAGTTCAACCCAAACAAGCCCAACAAGAGTCTTGCACATAAAAGAGTTTGGCCTAACATGTAACACTTCAGCGTTTATCATCCGAAATCAAAGTATGAAAAAGAGAAAACAAAGAGTATATCACATCTCATATTCTCGAAAGAAAAAAAGAATCTTCTCTCTAGACAAATAATATTCTAAGGTAACCCTAATGCACTGCCCTCCCGCCGGCAGAATCCCCCAGCTATTCCCTTCTGATTCAGATTCACTGGCCTTGGGCTATGAATCGTGATCTTTCCCCTCAGAAACGCCAGAAACGGAGCATGGAGTCTCCAGATCACAACTCACCGGATCCTGATGTCCCTTTTAATTATACTGCACCTCCAGCACAGAAACAGTCTTATGCAAGCAAGCTCAAGCCGGTGAAACCTCTTGATCGGCGCTTTGATGATGAATCCACAGATGTAGCTCTTGAGCGTAGCAAGATCAAGATTCTGCCACCATCTGATACCATGCCATTCAAAAAGTTAGTAATAGCAGAAGATTTGAAAAAGGAAATGAAGCAACAATGGGAAAAAACGATCCTGATCAAGGTCTTGGGTGATCCTTGGTACTATCCTGTTTTATGTAGCAGGTTAAACGAGATGTGGCATTTGAAAGGGGAGTTTGAACTTGTTGATCTTGGGGCTGGTTGCTACTGTCTAAAGGGTGTAGACGATTTCAAAAGAGAGATAATTCTCACCGAAGGACCATGGCAATTGGCTGGAAATTTCCTGTCAATACGAAAATGGATCCCTGGTTTTGATGTGGACAATGATCCCATTACGACCGTGATAACCTGGGTGAGAATTATGAACTTACCAGTCGAGATGTTTCGAGAATCCATACTTCGGGAAATAGCATCTTGCATTGGTGAACCTATCAAGATAGATGGAAATACATTCAAGGCAAGACGTGGGAGATTTGCTAGGGTATGCGTCCAGTTACGGACTGATAAACCAGTGGAACTCGGTCTTTGTATTGAAGATACAGTTTATCAATTCGTTTACGAAAACTTACCTCAATTGTGCCATGGTTGTGGCAAAGTAGGCCATCTGATAAGCGAGTGTCCAAGTAAATCAGAGGAGCAGTCAGCAAATGCAGTGGACACAAGTAATGCACAGAATATTGATGTAGATACAACACAAAATCCTGGGTCTGAAAATGTTGAATTGGCTGCTTCAACACCTCTAACACAGCCTAAAGCACATTGGCTTGTTGAAAAGGCGAAGAACAAGCAATTTGGAGACTGGGTACAGGTTATACGCAAGAAGAAGGCAAAACCAGAAGCAGAAGTGGTACCTGTACCGACTGGAAGAGGGGAACGGCAAAATAATAAATATGCCACGCCCAGGAATGTCCAAAATAATCAAAATTCTTCCCATAATGCACAGATACCTGAGCGTACTACAACTGCTAAAAGAGGCAAAGACGTTCAAAATTCTGACAAGCAAGCCCAAGTTCATCCACTTACTAATCCTGGAGGTCGAATTTTACCTAGTAGCATCACAGGAAAGCATGTGAATAAACAGGCAAGATCATCAGCAGCAAAGACAACAGTCTCTATCACAAATCATCCTGCTACTTCATCTCGACCACAAGACGCTGCTCCTGCAAATCATAACAACATCAGTATTTTGAGTAAGAATATATACAATATTTTAAATTCAGATACTAGTGACTCAAGTGTTGAAAATAATGGAACAGGATCTGGGGCAAGAGGAGATGGATCCAAGATGAAGGAATTTGATTCGGGGCTTACTGTTGCAAGTGATTGCGACATGCTGGGGGTTTCCGGTGCATAACCTTATAGTCCCCAATGATTTACTGAATTTAAATATGAGGGTTATTTCTTGGAATTGTCAAGGAGCAGGTAATGCTAAGTTTCGACGTAATTTCAGAAATTTGGTTCGTGTGCATAGGCCAACTGTTGTATTTCTGATGGAGACACGAGTCAGTAGCGATAGAGCACATACAATAGCTTCTTCTTTGGGTTTTTCTAAACATGAGATAGCACCTACTGTGGGAATGGAAGGTGGTGTCTGGATGTTATGGAATGAGGAAGAGGTTCAAGTAGATATTGCTTTGATTGAGGATCAAGGAATTCATGCAGTGATTGGTCCAAGAAAGGAGGAGAAGTGGTTGCTCTCTGGTATTTATGCTAAACCAAACAAAGTGGATAAAGTCCGGTGTTTTGATAACTTGGAAGGGATTTCGAAGGCTACAGAGTTACCATGGCTTGTTACAGGTGATTTTAATGATATTGGATTTTCCCATGAGAAGCAGGGAGGGCGTACTGCTTCGTTTAGTAGGCTGACCACTTTTCAAAAACGGGTGAAATCTTGTGGGCTGATTGATTTAGGCTTTCAGGGACCTAAGTTCACTTGGACAAATCGACGAGAGGATGGGGTAAGGATTCGGGAACGAATTGATAGATCTTTGGCGAATGCTGTTTGGATAGAGAAATTCCCAGAGAATGTTGTCCTTCACCTCCCAAGGACGCATTCAGATCATCACCCTATTTTGACTAATTCCTTTGGGCTAGACAATCCTGTGGAGAATAAACCTTTTCGATTCGAAGCCATGTGGTTTACTCATCCAGAGTGCAATTCGATACTTCAGAATTTATGGACTGAAAAGGAAGGGATTCTTGAAGCCATAGATTCCATACCTGATGTCATGACGACATGGAATAAAGAAAGATTTGGCAACATCTTTCAAAGGAAAAGGAAGGTTTTAGCTCGTTTGAATGGAATCCAGAAAGCAGTAGCTAACCGCCCAAGCTCTTTTCTGGATCAGCTGGAATTAACTCTCATTAAGGAGTTTAATGAGATTATCAGACAATAGGAAATTTTTTGGTTTCAAAAGTCCAGAGTTAAATGGATGGCTGAAGGGGATAGTAATACCAAATTTTTTCATCATTCCACCTTATCTAGAAGACGGAGAAACAAGATCCTAACACTTAAGGTGGGTGGGGTGTGGATTACCGAGGAAATTACTTTGCAAGAGCATGCAAGAGAATATTTCAAGAAACTGTTTTCTGTCCAGAATATGGGTTCTGTCCAGGTCAGGTTGCCTATTTCTAGCTTCCAGCGGTCTTTTTCTGAGGAGGAAGCTAATCAGCTGTGTGCCCCTATTGACTTAGAAGAGCTGAAATCGGTGGTATGGGCGACGAGCCCAATGAAAGCCCCAGGACCGGATGGGCTGCAGGGCATTTTTTACAAAAAGGGGTGGTCTTGGATTAAAGAGTCACTGCTGGATTTTATCCAATCAGCGTTTACTGAGCAAAAAGTTAATTCCAAGATATGTGAAGCATACTTGTGCATTATCCCTAAGGTACAACATCCTTCTATTATTTCCCAATATCGCCCTATCTCCCTTTGTAATGTTCTTTATAAGTTCATCACTAAGTGCATTACTTTGAGACTTAAAGATTTCATGCCTTTCTTGATTGCTCCTACGCAATCTAGCTTCATAAAGGGTAGAAGTACACAAGACAATATTCTAGTCATACAGGAGTTACTTCATTCTCTTAAATCCAGGAAGAAGAATAAGGTTGGATCAATGATATTGAAACTGGATCTAGAGAAAGCTTATGATAGAGTTGACTGGAATTTCTTAGAGGATACCTTACATGCCTTTAAATTTCCAGCATCTTTAGCAAATTTGATCATGTTTTGCGTCCGTAATACTTCTACTCGGTTACTATGGAATGGACAAGTTGTGGAGCCTTTTGAACATGGATGTGGCCTAAGGCAAGGGGATCCTTTATCACCATATCTGTTTGTGCTATGTGTCGAACGACTTTCTTATCTTATTCAGGAGGCGGTAGATGGGAATAAATGGCAGCCGGTTTTGCCCAGGCGTGGGGGTCCCGCACTATCTCATCTATTCTTCGCTGATGATTTGATCCTGATGGGTAAAGCAAATCTTACCACAGCTAGAGCTATTAAGAATGTGATGGATAAGTTTTGTATATGTTCTGGTTTGAAAATCAGCCCTCCAAAATCCAAGGTCTATTTCTCAAATCAAGGAGGGGCAGGTCTTAAGAGGGAAAGTAGTCGAATTCTGGGTTTTGGCATAACAATGAATCTGGGGAGATATTTGGGTGTTCAGTTGCAGCATGGTAGGATTGATAATACTACTCATGCCGGTATGTTGGATCAAATCCTGGGTAGACTGGATGGATGGAAGAATAAATTCTTGTCAGTGGCTGGGCGAACCACTTTAATTCAGAGTGTTAATTCAGCCATCCCAGTCTATTCAATGCAATCATCCTGGCTTCCAGAACATCTATGTGATAAGTTGGATAGACTTAACCGGGATTTCCTCTGGTCTACAGATACAAATGTTAATAAACTTCATCTTGTGGGTTGGAATAAGGTTCTGAACCCAAAGACATGTGGAGGCCTGGGTTTGAGATGTGCCAGAACAAATAATGAAGCCATGCTGGCTAAAGTGGTTTGGAAAATACTTTGCAATGAAAAGAATGTTTGGTATGAGCTTATTCAAGCAAAGTATTTGAAAGGGGAGTCCATTCTACATCACACAACAAAGCCGGGTGATAGTCGGACCTGGAAAGGAGTGGTTCAGTGTGCTCAACTTATGAAACCATACATCAGATGGAAAGTGGGAAATGGCAAATTCATCTCTTTCTGGTTTGATGTGTGGTTGGGTGATATAGCGCTTTGTGATAAGATTGATTTCATACATGTTGCTGATATTAAATTTAAAGTTGCTGATATTTTAGACGAGGAGGGGAACTGGAGGTTTGATGCATTATTAACAGTTATTCCAGATGACTTAAAGCAGAATATCATGGACTCTCCGATTTGTATTCAGCTAGAACAAACAGATACAGCTATCTGGACAGAATCAGCAAATGGAATTTTCTCTTGCCAAACAGCTTACAAAGTTTTTCAAAGAGATTATTCTGAACCACATAACAGCAATACTTCTTGGGCTTGGATCTGGAAGACTAACCTTAACTCCAAATTCAAGCACTTTCTCTGGCTAGTTGTGCAGGAACGCCTAGCCACAAATCACCTTCGTTGGGTCCGCAAGATATCCAATACGGCTATGTGTCTGCAGTGTAATGGTGAAGAGGAGACTTGCATTCATATTCTACGATCCTGCAAGCTGGCAAAAGCAATCTGGGTTAAGTTGGTACCTCAAGATAAGCTAGTGCAATTCCAATCAGTGCAAGATAATGAGTGGGTTCGTACCAATATTCTCGAGACTCAGTTTGATTGTGAGTTGCTGCCACATACGCCTTGGAATTGTGTTTTTGTTTCGACCATTTGGGCTCTCTGGAAAGGCAGAAACAGCGCAGTATTTAGAGGACAATCTGTGTCTGCGAATACTTTACTTTTCCAGATAAAACAAATGAGCTTAGACCTCCAATATTCACAAAGAATTAGAAAGCAGAAAGCTACCTGGACAGCGCCTAGTTCAGGATGGATCAAATTAAACGTAGATGGTTCTTTGCCGGAGAATAGTACCTGGGCGGGCTGTGGTGGTGTCCTGCGCGATTACAGTGGCGACTGGGTGGCGGGTTTTGCTGCTCAGTCATCGGCAGCCACCACACCAACTCTCTTGGAGATCCTTGCTCTACATCACGGCCTTACTCTTGCTTGGGATCGCCGGATTCCTAAGCTTTTGATTGAATCGGACTCCATGGAGGCAGTCAATTTACTGACCGGAAAACTCCCAATTCCGGCATCAATGGTTGAAATGGTGGCTAAGTGTCAACAGCTCCTCCATAACCCTTGGCAGACGGAAATTCATTGGATTCCAAGGACCGCAAATACAGTTGCGGATGAACTTGCAAAGCAGGCAGCTCGATCGGACTTTGGAGAAGAAGATAACTCACTGTTGGGTATTTTGGAGTCTCCACCTGTCTGTGTCTATTCCCTTTTAGTTTTTGATAAACATATGTAATTTTTATTTTATCTTTATGATCAAAAAAAAAAAAAAAAAAGAGAAAACAAATTCTGATAAAATGTTTGCGGATGTATCTAAATCACTAAATGACTTACATGCCAAAATACTTGGCAATAACATAAATTATCTACTAACATTAACAGGGATGCAACTCAAATGGTAGAGCGCTCGCTTTGCATGCGAGAGGCACGAGGTTTGATCTTTCAGAGTGCTCGCTTTGCATGCGAGAGGCACGAGGTTTGATCCTCCGCATCTCCATTTCACTATTCTATTTTTGACCGCTCGCTTTGCATACTAGAGGCACGGGGGTTTGATCCCCCACATCTCCATTTCATTCTTATGGTTTTGACCGCTCGCTTTGCATGCTAGAGGCACGGGTTTGTTCTCCTCCATCTCCATATATTTTAAAAACAATGTTAGATCATTGAGTCGGAACTTGAAAGTATCAATTGGGGATGTAGCTCAAATGGTAGAGCGCTCGCTTTGCATGCGAGAGGCACGGGGTTCGATCCCCCGCATCTCCATTTTTAATTTTTTTTGGTTTGAAAGCCATGCATATGTTTCCGATATCTCCTGTTGCATAGGGCTTAAAGCATTTTAACTCAAATTTGAGCAAAAGTGGCGGGGAAGTTATTTAAGATCTGAAATTGAATCTGGAAATATAATGCTAAATACATTTGTAATCAACATTATCACCTTCATTTTTACACAATAGTCAATACATTTCCAGGGCAGAGAGAGAGAGAGAGAAACAGTATTGAGTATAGAGCTCGTGTTTGCTCATATCCAAATTTCGTGTAACTTGTAATTTTCACATTGATGGTAAAGATTGTGACTTTGTGATCCATTCCACAAAGTATCTTGTGTCTTGCTTTCTTATTTGAGTTTTTTTTATTCATTGTTAGGTTTAATATTTTACCAGATTTTTATCGAAGTTTCAATTTGATTTGTACCTAACAGCCAGTTACTTTGAAGATCAGAAAAGCAAGGTCAAGGAAGAAAAGAAGCTGAGTTATTAAAGCGCAGAAAAGGCGTGCTTCCAAATTATTACGTTTTTATAAGTCTAAAATAGCGAGTTGTACACTACGCTTTAGGTGTTGTTCCTAGACGTTACATTCAAAGACTTGATTAGCAAGTTTAGTAGTTTTCTAGCCTAGATTAGTATTTAAACTCCATAGCTTGAGATTGATGATACTTGATGATCATCTTCTCTTTTCCTCTTTACTTTACCCTACTTCAATGTACTTTGAACGATTGTACTGAATCGTAACCTTAAAATTCAATACAATTTACTTTGATAGTACCATCAACTATTTTTAGCAAATCCACCTAGACTTATTCTTTTCGTTTAAAAATTATTATTTTTTCAATTCAATTTAGTTCTATTTAAACTTATTTAATTGGAAAAAATTGATTAAACCTCCTAAACTATTACACTAGTGAAACTATGCCCCCCAAACTATCAAATTTGGTGATTAACCCCCTCAACTATTATACTTTTGAGACAATGCCCCACAAGATAGTAAATTTGATCATAATCACTAATAAATCAACCAAACATGTTAATTTCTTAGATGCCGCGATATTAAA
>JAQRGC010462566.1:0-16420 GCA_028659135.1 Plantago lanceolata | reverse complement strand
TTCTGTTAGACCAGAAATTATTCACAATACAGAGAGCACTAGAAATATTCTATCACAATGGACCTACAAATACTTAGAACCCCAAATGAGTAACACAGTCATTAGTTACAGTTACATGGCTGCATCCCATGCATTAATAAGGGCAATGGGGCCATAAATCAAAACAGGAACCTGAAAATTTTTCCCCCCTCGGTGTTCCACACCCTTCAAACCACTGCCCTGTATTAAGAAGCCAAGCACTCGCTCTTGAGTTCGAATCACTATTTAGCACAACCAGGATTGAACATTATTCATCTATAATAAATAGGGTCTCGGGTGCAATGCTTCTAGTTGACGCTTATAAAATGATTTAGCAATTACATACCATCATAACCAAACGCCCAGTTCTTGGAGAAAACTGCAAGAACACAATAAACTCCTCCCACCAAAGGAAGCAGATCCAACGACGCAGGCTGAAATGGATCAGTCCGACCTATTTTCCTCCCGGGCCAGGGGGGCCACGGGGAGGCTTGCCGCGACTGGAGTTGGCTATTCCAACCCCAGCCGCCCCCCACCCACGAACTATTCTGACAGACCTTGAGATTTAAAATACAATAAGTAATTGTTGATGAGATCTCAAGAGCCTCAGACATGTTGTTCAGAGGGTAATATGAGCTTCCACTGGTTTTAAAGCAGATACAGAGAGAAAATAAACATGGACAGTTTCATCGCATTCGGATGGAAATCAAATCTAAACACTCAGTCATCAGGTCTCCATCAGATCTAATAGATGCGTTTTAATTTATATAGCCATCCTAAACCGTGACAAGCATTGAGTCTTTTAACCCAGTTAAGATCGATGAGAGAATTGGACAGGCACACACAGAATGTATCGTCACGGAGACTTTACCTAAGCGCTGACCAAAAGAAGGGTAAGGGTAAAATAATAACAGTTGTTGCCGCAAGTGAAACTGAAGTTCCTGAACCCAGAGTCTACCAGTCTGCCAGAAGAATGGTAAACCCTGACCTCGATTTCAGCAACATTATTTTGAAAGCTTTTCAGTAAGAATGGCCAGAAACCTGTCAGAGCAGAGACTCGTCTCCAAAATAATATTATGACTAGTAAAATTTGTACATAATTGAGAAAAACATTCACATACATGATTAGAAAGCTGCACCTGAGTATTGAATTGGCAAAACCATGCACAAAGTGCAACCCTTTTTCATATAAAATAAAATATAGATAAAATTCAAAACAATAGTGTCGCACACAATGGCAGGACATTTGCCATCATTTTAAGATAAAATTTAGTCATTGAATAGCTAAACAACAATGAGAAGACTGGAGATTGAAATCAAAACACTTTCCTTGACTATACTGTCTTTCACTTCAAACTCACAGGCATAGGGCATGGCAATGCAGAGTGTTCCACATTTTCAACAAAAACACACGTAAAGCTCAGCTGCCATATTGATTGTTCTTGAGGCAGGTAGAGAACTCGGAACTAAAGTTGGTCCACAACACAAATACTTGTTGGCCGATTAGCAGACATTGCAGTGATCAGTCCTCTCGATGCCAGGTTTCTGTACCCTTCACAATTTCTTCGCTGCTGCTGGCTTCATGGGTGTTTTCATCAGCATCATTGTTATTTCAAAATCCTCATCAGAATGAGAAGCCAAGTCATGTTCTGAATCGTTGTCCACTTGAGAATAGTCAATACATGGCGCTGAGATGATAGACTAGATATGCCTCTTTAGGAAGTTGAAGGTGGTGTGCTAAGAACACTTTTACCTGTAAAAAAACAGCAAATACAAAAAGGATTCTTTTACAAAATACTTGCAAAACAGAGCATATGCATATCAGAAACTAAGAAAGATCAGATGAACATTGTAAGTACTCTTGGGGAGAGTCTCAGAGTCTCAATATAAAAATAAATCCAAATGACAAAAGTGATATTCATAGACTTCCTGCCAGAAAGGGAGCTAAATCTGTCATCGTTAGATTCGTAAACCGTTGGAAGAGAAACGATTTCATGATAAACAAGAAAAGTAAAAAGCTAACAGCCTAAGTTGCTGGCTTTTCTGGCAATGACCAACCAATTTACCACATATTAATGACAAGCTTACTAAAGCCAAATCATATCTTGCCATGCAATCAAGATTTAGATTTAAATGAAAAGACTGCTCTGTATGGACCATGGGAACACCATCTTTACAAACTAAAACTTCCGTTCAAGAAAATCTCTCAAAACTGTTATTTTTTTCAACTATCTTTTTCTTTAGCCTGCCTTTGGCCAGGCATGTATATAGTATGAAAGTAAAGGTCTTTTTATGCTGAATTGAATGAACAAGGGAGAAGTAGATCACAAAATTACTTTTGTGGTAAATAGGGAACTCGTTCTTTACGAAGATTATTCTACTTTTGAGTAGCCACTTTCATCTCAGCCTATTTTGGTGTAGAAATAACGAGTATTGTTCTCAGTGCAATTAACCCTTAACATGTTCCCACTTTTATCTCAGAAAACACAAGACCTTCAGAAATGCCAAAGTTGTCAGAGACCGTTTCTCATTGTTGACTGCTTTCGAAACTATGCGCTAGGCGCGCCAATGAAAACAAAACACAGTCGACAGTTTTCACACAAAAACCTAACAGATGGCAGCACTCTCACCGTCACCTAATGGACTTAGACGGAAAACCTTCAAAATTTTTGTTAAGAGCTCTTAAAATAATACGACTTAACATGAAAATAGTCCATTGTTAGAATTGATACCAAAGTTTCCAGTTTAGAATAGTATTACTTCCATGTTTGTAGCTGGTGTGTTTACTGAGATTAAAATGTCCTCTAGAAAGCTGAGCTGGGGACTTAGAATGAGAATCGGTGAGAGATTTGTTAAGTGTTCTCGATATATTACTGTCAAAAGTGAAAAAAAGTTCATACTTGGTAACAACACTGGCATTTCAGAATGAGAATGGTATAAGTTTAATATCTGTAGCGATTATGAGTTCTGAGATGAAAATGGTGCAAGATTAAGCATTACACCGCACTGCTGACAATACTCGTTCTTCTACCACCACGGAGATGGAGGTGGGTGGTAAAGAACGAGTAAAAAAGAATGGAAGTTGTCAGATAAAATTCCACTTGACTGCAAT
Source organism: Plantago lanceolata (assembly GCA_028659135.1). Lineage (NCBI taxonomy): Eukaryota > Viridiplantae > Streptophyta > Magnoliopsida > Lamiales > Plantaginaceae > Plantago > Plantago lanceolata. The sequence continues at coordinate 13,290 of JAQRGC010462566.1, read as the reverse complement.
ACATTAGACATGAAATCTATCTCTTGATTAATGCAAGCTTTGTTGGTAGGGGTGTTTCAAATCAACTGACACCCTTCCAGCTGGCGGGGGACTCACTGTATTGGATCTTATAGTAGCCCAGTATACTATTGAAGCTAATACTGAAAAGATTTACTCTCCACATCTGTAAAATTTTCAGATGTAACATTTTTAAGAACCAAGATGGTCTTTAATACTTCAGAAAAAGTAAATATCTCAGTTCAAAATGTAATAATTAATCAAGTATCGGTAACAAAATTTCTGGGAATCCAAATTAGTTCTGATTTTAAATGGTCTACTCAAATTGAATCAATCATTAAGAATGTTAACAGGGGAATATTTGTTCTAAGCCAGACTTCCCAAGTAACAGACAAAAACACAAATCTTTTAGTTTTCAATGCCTTTACTCAATCGTTTATATCTTACGGAATTATAGTTTGGGGCAGGGAAAAAGGAGAAAAGGGCTTACTCATGAAACTACTTAGGAGACAAAAGAAAGCGCTTAGAATAGTTCATCATAAATCTGACAGATCAGCTTCTTGTAGAACACTTTTTAAATCCTATCGTATTCTGACTGTTACCTCTTTGTATATATATTTTTCATGCATTTATGCCAGAAGTAAACTGTCTGTCTCTCATCATTCATACAACACGAGACACAAAACGAAATGCTATGATCAGAATGCTAATTCAAATTCAATTGATTTTATTTCCCACTCCATCTTATGTAAAATTCCTGATTCGATCTTCAAATCCACCTCGATGTTATCCTTTAAAAAACAACTGAAGTCCTTTTTACTTGAACATTCTTTTTATTCTATGGATGAGTTTTTTTAATCATGTGAGCTAATGTTTTCTATGTGATATGGTATTATTGTAAATGACCTTGTAATCTTGTTAATGACATCTCTTGTATCAAAGATAAATAAAATGAACTATGAATTATGAACAAGACTTACATAACAAAAATTTCTTTAAACATTGATTGTTTTTCTCTGTCCTTTTTCTTCACCATACTCTAGTGTCACAAGAAAGGTCTTTTCAAACTGAATCTAATGAAAATGAAATGAAACTTGTAACATCAAATTCAACTTGACAGGGAGTAATTAACCATTTATTTATCACCCTTTGGGGGAAGCTTACTGGTTGGGATATGTCAAATCAACTGACCAGCTGGCATGTGACTCACTGTTTTGAATGTAAAAGTGGGCAAGTAAACTATTGAAGCTAATACATTAGCCCTCCACATCTGTAAAGATTTCAATTGTAACAATATTTTTACAAACTGAAACTTCCGTTCAAGAAAATCTACCAACACTGTGATTTTTTTCCCACTATCCTTTTCTTTCGCCTGCCATTGGCCAGGCATGTTCATAGTATGAAAATAAAGGTCTTTTTATTATACTGAATTCAATGCCATTAGAATGAAAGTGGTCAGATAAAATTCAACTTGACTAGGAGCGATTTTCTAGGGGCAGGGAGACATATCAATATGCTCACAGATTCCAGTTCAGTAAGAAATACAACATACCTACTGCAGCACGAAAAAGCAGAGGAATTTGTCTGCAATGCCTTCCTTGCTGCTGCACCCTGCCAGCCTCTGACAATCCTTTATCAAGGACTGCTGAACATACACTGCTGCTTCAGAGTCTTCTGGGTCTCCAATGTTCATCTGCAAACAAGTTTTAAAGGAATAGAAATAATTATGTCTATGACAAAGATAAACAAACATGGGTTGCCCTCAGAAAAGTTTCCTAACAGCTTACCTTTCCTGCACCATTTCTTTGCCAATCTTTTGCTTTCTGGAGTTGCTTTTTCTGTCTCTTTAGTGTGTCAGTATTGACACTGATCCAATAAGACAGCAGAGTCATGTTGTAAATCAGGAAATCAACAGCTACTGTTCAGGGTCAAAGAGGGAATCGTATTAGAACATGCATTATACACATTTTTCAGAACAGTGACACCAGAACTATTTTCACCATTTTCTTGTAATTATTTTAACTTTGAAATTTTCAGGACCCGTACAAGATGCTTAGAAGTGGAGATAATTGTAATGTTCCCCTAAATCATTTGTAATACCCAGCATGAAAACATATGGTCAAGATGCAAAGTGAATAATATTTCTTTGTGGTTCTAATAAAATTTAGTTCAATTTCTGTCACGCGACTTATAATTGAGTAATGTTTTATGTAGTAGTGTCCGCATTTATTCATCTCTTAAAATCTCAAGATATTATAGTTTAAAATACGAGTTGTACATATTACAAACTCACTCCTTCAAAATTCAAAAGATGAAAGCTTAAGCAAAAGTATATGGAGTGGAGACACCACTACACAAACATTACACTTTAAAGAAATACCACAATTTGAGTGAGGGTGATAGAAATTGCACCAATTTCTATCTGAACCAAAGAGAAGTATAATATACACCTTGCATCTTGACATATCTTTCCAAGCTTGTTATAATTATCACTGAAATCATAGAAATTTTAAAGTAAATAGATATAGTACTAACAAAAAGAACAAGCTGCTGCTTTACTCTTCTGGGTTGTGAAACTCATGAAAGCAGTTTCTATTTTTCAGTACACACAATATTACATTGCACTTAGAGCATTTGGCGAAAGTGTACCCATCTAGACCATAGGCTCTAAACAAACTGCAGCGTCCCTTCTTCTTTTCAAAACCAACCCAATTGGCTCTTCTTGTCTAGCCTGATGAATTCAGCAGGCACTTCTTGGTATTGGCTTCTACGTACCTGAACTTTTTAAGTCCTAGATGACTCTTCTAGAGTCGGCCTGCCAACTTTTTTCTTGGGCTTGCTTGAAGCTAAAGCCTCTACAACTTGCAATCGAAATAACTTAGATGAACACTCTTCATTATCATCATCTTCTCCCATGTCAGCACGATGTAGCAGAAAGGCACTCACCAACGCAAGATCAAGTAGGAAAGAAATCATTGGGATTGGGTAGCGTTTGGCCAGGCTGGGTAGTTTGTATGAATGCATAAGCATGTCGAAAAGATCAACGCCTCCCATATGTTTGTTGTAACTGCGGATAATTTGTGGACAGGGAACAGCACTCTTTTTCTTGGCTGACTTGTCCCACCCCTGAACATCCACTAGAGCAACAGGGAAGGAAAAAGGAATGAAGACGGAACAGGATAACATATACCTCAAAAGAAATAATGAAATATGCAGAGGTCCTAAAGAAGTAGCGGAAATCTTTGATGAACATTATATCAATGTACCAAAGAATATAGGAAAAAAACTAAGAGGGATAGAACCAGACATGAAATTGGTAGATGGGATAGAAAAAAGTATCTATGTCAAACCATGTATACAACAAAATCCATAGGAGAAGTAATAGGAAACTAACTTGCTGAACACAAGAAAATAAATTAAAATTTACCTGCAGAAAGCAGTTGTTTCCAGATGGCAAATTTAAAGTCACATAGAATGACACTGGATCACAGGTAGCCTTTAGGCCCATGCCTGTATTACAGTCCTTGCCACAGTTGTATCTACAATAAATGAAGGCATTTCAAATGCAACCTACGGTAAGAAAAATATAAAAGATGATCAATTCATGGTGACACACTATGTGACTTTGTGACCTGTAATATTTACCAGTGTCTCATCGTGAACTGCATCCAAGATAAACTGGAGGAATACACGGCTATCTTCTTGCTCAAACAGACAAAAGCGTTCCCAGTGTACCATGAGAGTATTCTAGATTAAAAAGGGAGAGATTGACGATATACAATACTGGTCCAAGTGTTCAGTTATGCTTTAAGGATTGTTTTGAGCTTACCAGAAATTATTCCCAGCTGTATGACGGGTATGTTACTTCATAAATACTGACACACTGTAATGATTTATAAAATAACAATTCTATCAATTTAAAAGACCTTACTTTTATCCCCATTGAGTACCTTGTGCTGTTACAGAAAGAGGAGCAAGCCACTTGCATGGCTGCACCTGTCCAGCTGGCTTGCAACACAATGACACTCACATCTAATTACATTTCCAGATATCTGGGATATTGCTGCCTTAACCCAATAAGCTTTTTTTTCCATGGAAGTCAGTGTTGGCATTCTTTCAACAAGACAGTAAAAAGACACTTCCAAAATTGTGATTTGGAAGAATATCCCTGCAGGGGAAAGAGTCCCATCCCTTGTGGGAATAGAGCAGAGCTCTGAAGTCTTGAAGCATCCTAAGAATAAGACAAATCTGTGAAACATTTATGAAATACACTTACATTTCATCAAAGAAGTTACTCCTTACTGCTCCAATTATTACCTGCGTAGACATTTTGGTTCAGTACCTTCAGTACTCGCTCGTTGTTTTCAGTGGATCAAATCGCTTGAGTAAGGCATTCTCTCACTGGCACAACTGCGAAAAGGCATTGTAATATGGCAGTTATGTGGCAGATATTCCCCTCATTTCTTAGACCAGGAGGTTTTGAAAGATGACCTTTCCCAAGCTGAAAAAGAAAGGAACAGGTTCTGTTAATCTTTTACTGAAAAGCACTAAAACAAACTTGTTATCATCTATTTACGATAAATCAACCATCTGTAAAATTGCCAGAGTGACGCCTATATGTAAAACAGGAGATAAAACATTACCAGCTAACTACCGCCCCATCAGCATTTTAAATACCAAAATTTTAGGAAAAACAATGAAAAACAGACTTTCTTTCCTTTCTGATCAACTTTAAATTTTGTTGCTATGGACACAATAAAAAGTATACAAGACAACATCAACAATGGATATCAATCAACAGATCGATCAATTTAAGAAAAGCCTTTGACACCATCAATCACTTACTCCTGGTGGAAAAACTGGAATTAGCTGGCATTAGAGAACCAGCGCATAATTGGCCGGAATCCTATCCTTTGAAAAGGTACCAATTTGTAAAGATAAATAGAATAGCGGGTAGTCTCTTAAAAACAGAAGTGGGAGTACCTCAAGGCTAAGGATATCTCCAACCTAATGTTGAATGACCCTAACATTTCACTACCAATTTTGAGCTAAGTTTAGTTAAATTGTAACATTTCCTGCTACTTGAATCAATGCAGGGATTTTGTTAAATATTACTGACATAAATTTTGGGTGACTCTATACCTGCAGCACTGAATCAGATGGCCCTTCACCTTTTCCATTAGTGTGAAAAATGTCCACAATATTTATACCAGTATTTCCTGCAACAGAAAAGTGTAATTAGAATTTATAATAAAGGTCAGTTTAAGTACAAGTGCACGTGAGCAAAGAAAGCAGGAATTGGGACCAGGATCAAATCAAAACTTACCCTATGCACAGATATTTAACAAGGGCAGCTACATTTGTATGTAAGAATCCTCAAAAAGGTGTATGAAAACCTATGATACTGCTGCAGAGAGGCACATTATCGTGACCAAAAAAGTGGTGGTAATAATCTCTCGAGATGTGAAACTGTGTTGCCAATCAAGTTTTGCACTTTGTTCCACTTGATATGAAGCTCCACAAAATTTGCTCTGCATACTGCTAGGATTTAGTTAAAGGTTACATTATTTCCATGGAGCTCGATGTGTCATGATATCAGAAGCAAAACAGCAAATAAATGAAAGCAACTTGCGAGTGCTCGAGCCTTGCAACAGCATTCTGCAAAGCATATTTCACCTTGTTTTTTTAAAAACCATGATGAACACAGCATAAGTCTGTCTCCTCAAAGAAGCTGGAACCTGTGCCTTTATATAATAATCCTGTCTTTTTCACAGTCATGCACAGTAAGAACTCTGCCACTGTCTAAAAAATTTGTTGTCCTCTTCAGAGTGCCATTTACAAATATGCTTTTCCTTTCATCCCACAGCTCAGTATCAGATTCAACTAATTCATAGCCTCGTGCCTTGTAGTCCATATCTTCAAGGTCACCATACAGGTGAGGGATCCATAAGTGCAGAAACTTATACAAATCATCCACTCTGGAATTTTAAACAGGAGACTTTGATGTGGAAACCACTTTCAACGTTTTTAAAACGATAGAAATAATGAAGGTGCATTGGAATCTTGGTTATGTAAAAATACCTCACCTGTTACGAGGAATTCCAAACCAATACTCAGGCCTCATTTTTTTCTTCCCATAAGACATTATTGGTGTAGACTTGGGAATTTTCCTATTAACTGGTTTACCCATACGCAACCTGAGGTATAGGGGAGGATCTTCACACGAACGTGCTGGCTGAGGTATTAATTCTATAATGGGAAGAAAAACAGATATACATGATTAGATATTATGCCAAAACATGTTAGGATTTGAGTGTCTTCTTATCAACTTTGTTTCACTTCTTCAAACACACATAAATTGAGATACAAAAATGTGGTTTGGAAGAATGATTGAAACTTGGTTAAATAATACAGATCATCAAATTCCATCCATTTAAAAAAAAAGCATGGCAACAATCACAGAGGACACATGCACAGATAAACAGTTGACAAACAATAAGAGAACGAAAAGAAGCATACTAAAGATTTACAATATGGAAATTGAACATCTATGAGACCTGAGATGTAAACTAGAAATAAGTTGACAAATGTCATGTCATATAAACCTATTTCAATGGGCTACATCCAGTTCAATGGATACAGTTTCAACAAGCAAAACATACCAAATACTAAATGCATTTACACCACTGACTATAAGCAGAACCTGGCAAGATAATCCATGCCGAATAATTCTCAAAGTTACATGAAGACACCTTGAGAGTAGAGGGTGAAGTAAAAAGAGGACAGAAGAGAAGAGAAATAACAGACGAAATATGTTAGAATACCAGTGCTAGAGAGTCAATCCATTCAAGATAGAATATGAATATCATATCAAAAGGCAAGCTTTAAATTTTAATGTTTGGAAAAGTCTACAAACAGATACAATTTGCTTCACACAAAGCAAAATAACAAAAATGGGAAAGAAAAGGGATTACTTTTTGAAACATACCAAGTCCATCAAGTAGAGGAAAATTAGGAGCATGAGCATGGACTACATAGCAGGAGAAAGAAAACAAGGAAAAGGAGGCATAAGATTGAAATATTACTTCAGGGAGATTAAAAATCACAGAGCAATTTATGTATTGGTAAATATGTCCTCATTGCAAGAAACATCTGCCTGGATGACAGGGATGACACACCCTATGATATTGTCTTCCCCTGTTAATATTTTTCAAGTTGCTAGCAATGATGTATAATAGAGCAAATTTGACTGAACTAAAATATTCCCACAAAGCATTATAATACACTATGGAAAGCTAAAATATGGGCTGCTTTAAACTTAATAGTATTTTCAACGTCCAACAATACTATAAAAATTACCAGAAAAATTGTTAGGATTCTAGGAATTCTAGGAAGAAAAGTAAGGATGTCATAAGCGATAGTTGGTTCTTCGAAACCAGTTTGAGAATCTGATCTGATCATTAGTAAAATAAAACATCAGGTATCAACAATCATAAATGGGCTCTGGAAATACAGTATAGCAGCAAAACTGCACAACCTTTCCTCTAGAACACTGATACTATAAATTACACATTAAAACATAGATATATATTTTACTACACTAAACATTTAGTGGTTCATTCTTAAATTGCGGTGCAATAAAGCACAAGAGAGGAAGCACATTTCTACATGGCACTTTATAAAATATTTTAACAATGAACCAAAATTATATGCAGAATAATTGTAATGTACCAATTCAGAGTCTGCAGTGTTTTCCTTACACAAAATGTTCTTTATAGTTAGAATCAATGTAGTTGTAGGGGTAATATAGACAAAACATCAAAGGCATGTTAAGTGTTTTAGAGCACCACAAAAATTAACAAATAACTGTAGTGATGTTAATCGATGGGGTAAGTATGTTCTTAAAATTTTTGAAGTGTGTGAGGGTTTCTTTTACTTACGGTCTATTGAGCGGAAGAGATCTGGCATTTCATCTACGTCAACCATACTCCTGATATCAAGTTTGGGTCCAGGTGGTCTGCGCTCTTTTGGCTCCTTTGTTTCAGTCTGTTGTCTTCCAATGAAAGTCCCCACAGATGATCGCCTGATGTTGAAAAAGAAACTCATACATCATTCTGACCATAGAAAAGAGCATAGTAATTCGATAAACAGTAGACTATGAAATTTAGTCCATGCATATAAATTGAAAATTTGTTCACTTAACATCAAATAGAAGGAAAACATTCTTTTCCTTTAAATTAACTTTGAGGTATGAAAGGTAAGTAATTATGGCATTATGTCATGATGTCATGCTTTTGTTAGTTAGAGACAGATACCCATGCTTAGATAGAAACTGTCAAATGAAAACAATGTACACTTGCACTGCTTTCCCAAACAAAAACAAGGGAGAAGGAAACACAAAATTACTTTTGTGGTAAAATAGGCACTCGTTCTTTATGACCCTCCCAATAGTGAGAGTTTACATATGCAGTGTAATATTTTAAAATGCCTGCACCTTCATCTCAGAACACAGAAACTCTTTCTTGCCATTTGAAATTGCATGCACGTGTAAGCCTGGACAGGTCCTCACCTGAAATTTATACTATTTTAAAATAACTAGAGATTTTGGAATTTTGTGAGCTCTTTGTGTGTAAGTCTAGTACACCACAGTATGTGGGTTTGCCAGTTTGCCTACCCGATCTGCCCGTAAGGCGCCATGGCCCCTTAGGTAGGCAAACCCGCAACACTGAGACCGGTCATTGTTGCAAAACCACTGCGTTCGGTAGTATGCGCGTCGGAACAAAACACAAACAACAGCTTTCACAAAAACCTAAGAGATGGCAGCACGCTAGCCTGTTTGCTTCCACCGAGACGAGACTTAGAAAATGAAAACCAGCCAAATTTGCTAAGAGTTCTCAAAATAATACTATTAAACTTGAAAAAAAGTTCATTGAGGAAATTCACACCAACTTTACTAGTTTAAAATCGTCTAACTTTGATGTCTGTAGGTGTTGTGTCATCGGAGATCAAAATGTCCACTAATAAACTGGGTGATGGACTTACAGTAGCACGAAAATCTGCAAAATTTGTTAAGTGTTCTCAAAAAAATACTATTAAACTCAATAAAAAGTTCATAGTTGGTAGCAACACCAGCAGTTCCATGTTCACATTACCCGCCCCGCGAACTCTAACCGTAACATATCTTTAGACATTGACCTAAGAAAAAGTTAACAAACATGAAAAGTAGAGAAATATTGATGTCAACAGACATCTTTCAAATTCTACAATATGAAAGAAATGACAAAACTGAGATAAGGCCATTTGAAGTATACTATTCACAGGGTTAGGTGCAGAGGAAATCAATAGAAGTCCAGCTGAATTTCCTTAACTAACAAAACTTTTTCAAAGTATGTTGTTTGTGGGTCTGAAGTTTAAAAAAGACTGATATTTCTATAACAACTTTTAGTGAATTCAGAAACAAAGATATGTATAAGAAAAAATATACACAACAACTAAGCTTGTGCCGGTGCAAGCAATAAGCCTCACCTGATTATTGTAACTAGTAAAAACAAGATCATAGACAAAATGAGAAGAAATAAAACAAGAGAAAACTGAAGAAAAGCATAAGATAGAGAGAAAAGGCAAAAATAAAAGAGAAAGAAACATCAGCAAGAATACTGAGAGAAATCATACAGACAACAAAGTCAAAGTTACCAGGAAAAAATTATAAGAAAAAGATAACCAATCAAGTTCCTGACCCAAGGTTTGAGACAGATCCCAATTATGTAACCCATACTCAAAATGTATGTACAGGACATTCACACCAAAAACCCTCAAGAGTTAGCAAAGTTAGTAATCAAGACATAATTAGTAGCAGACCAGTAATCAAACCACCCAAACTCCAGTTAGATTTACATTAATATGCACCCAGAGATGCAAACTTCATTCCAACTTTGTTATTAAAGAGTCCAATAATGACGGTATTTACCATCATAAAATCTCAATGAATACTTTTAAAAAATCAATCAAAAACACTTACCTTGAAAATACTTTTGAAAATACAGATGAATGTTGGCCAGAACCAGAATGACCAGATGACTGGGAATCTGCTGAGGAGGGTAGTCCAGGAAGAGTATCTTTCTCATCCTTATCACCAGTGAATCCTTCCATCCATGCTAATGGATATGATAACCTCTTCAACATCTGTTGTAGCACAGTCAAAATAAAGGATTAGACTATATTACTGAAAAAATAAAATAAAAAAAATAACTAAACAAAAACAATTTTGTGCCCCTACTTTGTTTTTACGGCTTTCTTGTTTATGAGCATCCTCTTCTTTGCTGTCTTTGCCCTCCTTTCCTTCATCGTCGACAGAAAATGAAACAGAAGATGTCTTCTTTCTGGATGTGGGAGCAGCTGCTAACATGCTTCCTGATGTTGCGGAATCATCACCCGATTGTTGTTCAAGTTCAGTTAAGTAGTTTGTAGGAGCAACAGTAATTGGTGGTACAAACTCATTCTTTGATGCCATGACAATGTCAACATCAGAGAACACCTGAAAATCAAACAGAGAATCAAATTCAATTCTGTAGATAATGGTAACAGAGCAAACAAAAAAGAAAATGTAAAACTTAAATAAGCATTTTTCACAAAAACTGATATTTAAATAAACATGCATGCAAGCAGAAAAAAAATGATGACCAATAACCAGAATACACAATTGAATGAACAAATTCAAAGCAGAAACTTTAGTTAGCTACTAGATGATGCACCCAGAAATGAGCATGAATCATGAATAGATGATTTTTCTTACTCAATGGTTGCAAACTGATATAAAAGAAAACAACAACAACAAAAACTATCAGAACAAAGACAAAAGAACAAGGAATACGAAAACTACAGTGTGTAATTTACCAACGAAGTGAACATGTATCCGACAAACAGATGAGAAAAAGCACTTGCAAAGCATTATCACCACTAAACAGGGGCATCTTCCTTAGCCCATGGGTCGTTTATGATCGAATGACAGTTGACTTACTTGGTTAGTGATAATCAAGTCAATTCACCAAAAAGTTAGTAGGAGCACATCCTCCATTCCACAGCGTTTAACAGACTTTGAATTACTACCTTTTTAGTACAGGGGATGATGGGAGGCAATGGGGGCTGATCTGCATCTCGGATATCAATTCCAGAATCATGACAAGAGGATTTGACGAGGTTTTCGTTCCCCTCCTGTTCATCCAACCCTTCTGCGATGGCAGCTGATAGATGGCACGAATCATCTTTATTTTTGGTGACTACCTCCCCATCTCCGTCCTTGCTGTCCTGACTTCCTTTCTGCTTTGGCACAGCCCAATGGTGATCTAAAGACGACATTCTCCTCTCTTCCATCTTCCGAATCATTGTGTATGCTTCATCTCCCGAACTTCTGAAAAATAAAATTTGTTTGCATGAAGCAGTCTGGTAAAGGAGGATATGGAGGAAAGTTTGGTTATTATGTTCCATAATAAACTTACTCTAAACCATCCTTTTTCTCTTCTTGTGTTAAATTTTCCTCCACTGAAGTTTGCCGACTTGTATTTTGAGATACAGTAAGATTTGTTGGTGTCACTAAGTCGCGTTCAAATGCCTTAGGGAAAGCACTTCCTTCCCGGCCAGCAGGAAGGGAACACTCACTTTCATTATCACCATTTTCATTTTCCACTGCATCATCCTCCTGAAAACAATGATGTACAGATGTATGAAATTTCACTCTTTAATACACAGTCAATAAAAACATAAAATACTGCCCCAAGAGTACTTAAACCCTTAATCGACCTACTTTAATAGAAGTTTACATATCACACATACCTCCGTAGATGACCCTCCAGGAGCCAGCTCTGGGTATGTCTCATCCTTGACTAGTAATGACTCCTCCAGGTGAAATGGAACTATCCTCAGCACCTTGGATTTCTGCTTCTTTTTCTTTCTTATCCTTAGGGTGATAAATTTCTGGTTTGGAAGAATCACCTCTGCAAAAACAACATGAGATTAAGAAACTTATTTACATGTATTGAAACAGTCACTGGAACAATCTTGATGTCACAACTCACTTTGGTGCATCAGAGTTGCCCACTCTCATGTGTGCTATATCATAGTAAATAGCAGCATTAACAACAAATTACATCGGTGCAATAACTCCATAGGTCCATGTTCAATAACTAACTGATCAGATACATTTGGATCAAACATAACAGCATTGGGGGTAACAAGCAGAAATCCACTAACAACACCCTGGAAAGAAGAAAATATTGAAATGAAACACTGCAGTATTTATTTAAAGTACCAGAGCTTGTTGTTGATAGTGTACCTGTCCATCAGTTATGTGACGAACAGTTATCTTCAGGAAAACGCTCCAGATCACGGGAACGTGTTGGAGCATGAATACTGTGTTCTCCTATTCTTTCTGCACGACCAGGTCCTCCAGTTCTTATATGGCCATCTGTAAAAGAATCGTAGAAATGAAACTGTAGAAACAGAGCTCATGGGTCATCCACGTTTTAAAGACACTTCTACACACCGAAAGTAAACAACGGTGCACATAACCTCAAAATGACAGCTGATATTACCCATAACTGTTACATGGTACTTGCAATATCAGCCTTTTAAATAAGTGAAAAAAGTTTTGAAGAACAAATCATTGAATTCGCTTAAACGAGGATGCGAGAGCTTATCAGAATAAAATCCTGAACGAAAAAAAAAGTAGGGGTGAAGTTTCTGGAGTTTCTGCTATACCGATCGTAACGCGCACTTTTTCATCTCGAATTTCTTGTCTACTTTTCAGTCCCGTTCCCGTTGGTAGGCGGCGGCGCCGGCGCGTCCTACGAACAGGGGCGCGCTCTACTCTCACGACTCTCACTCTCTCCACCAACCTTTGTCATCCCCCTCGCCCAAGTCCCCGTCGGTGGACGAGGACTTGGGCGAGGTGGAGTCGCCGTCATCCTGGCTCTCGGAGTCCTGGCCCTCCAGCGACGACGTGTCCGGGGTGGTGTTCTGCTGTCCGCCGGGCCTCTTGTCCGGGACGTAGAGCACCTGCCCCGGGAACACGAGCCTGGTCGCGAGCCTGTTCATCTTGGCGAGCTCGGACGGCGTCGTGTCGAGGCGGGCGGCCACGGACGTCAGCGTGTCCGAGGCCTTCACCTGAAACAAGGACCAGGTCGTTAGGAACGGTGTCCCATCGTCATCGCCCCCAACACCCCTCCTCTTTCACTCCAACTTCGAAAGTAACTCTCCCTAAGGGGGTCTCCTTCCCTCTCCCTCCTCCCCTCTTTTCGC
>JAQRGC010460380.1:0-10745 GCA_028659135.1 Plantago lanceolata | reverse complement strand
ATCTCTTTTATTTTATTAAAAAACTAATAATTGAAAAAAGGTCATTTTAAGTAATATAATTTAATACTTAAATGAAGAAAAATAAGATCTTTAAACATTGTTAAAAATGAATATTTTTAATTGTAAAAGAAAATTTAAATAGGAGAAATTAAAATAAAGAAAATAATACATTTGCGTGAAAATGAAGGCAGGTGATATCTCTGTAGCATCTTTTTTATTAATCCAAATAAATGCATTGATATTAAGGTATATACGAAAGTTTGCTCTGGTGACATAGTCAAACGTGCTCGTTAATATTGCTGGCCTAAAATAAATAGTGTCAAATTTAAATTTAGAAGTGAAAAAAAAAAGGAAAGGCAGCATAAACTTGTGAATTAAAACAAAAAAAACGAAAATTCCTTCTCTGGGTATCGAACTCGTGCGGGTTGGATAAAATAAGGAACCATTTGCCACTGCGCCACGCATTAATTTCAGTCATCATATGCATACGGTATGTATATATAACCTTAACATGTTTTGTATGGAACAGTAACGTCAACTGAAAAATCGAGGGGGGCACTTGACCCCTCTTGTACACTGTAGAACCACCACTGACTACCTCGGTCTACAATTTACAAAGATTCTAAGTCCGACTTTAACCTGTTTTTTGTAATACTTCCTCGGTCCACTCCGAAGTGCAACAGGTTGACTTTAGGAGTTAATTTATGACTTTGTACTTTATATAATATTATATTGAGATAAGTGTACTTATTTACTTTTGTTTATAATATAATTGTGTAGTATGTGTGAATATATTTGAATATATTTAATGGAGTGAATTTACTAAAAATGGAAGTGTTGCAATTTCATTTGGACACTAAAAATGGAAAGTGTTGCACTTTAAAATGGACGGAGGAAAGTACTATTTAATCACTATAAGACTCTCAATACTTCATGTATATGAATTACGATTAAGTATTGAGTTGTATGTGAGCACGCACAATTGCATTTGTGGCCAATAACGAGCATTATTTGACTGTTGCAGCTCTTGGAGATAGTGATACTCTACTGTGGAACCGTGGAGATAGTTCTAGTCAGTAATTATTCTTTAGTATTTTACTTGGTCTTAATACATGATCATGTTAGGACTTAGGAGTTATTATGGAGATTTTAAAGCTAAAGTTTTAGAAAAGACTGACTTTCCTGATACATTAGGAAAGTCATCTTTTTATAACTAGTTCTATTGTTATAAGTGGTTTTTAAATAAATCGGTTGCTTTAAAAAACCTGACTTTCCTAATGTATTATGAAAGTCAGCTTCTTACAATACTTACTCGATTTTAAATCTCAATCCACCCTAGGTTATTTTTTGATATTCATGGCTTTACTGATTTATGTTTTTTTCCATCTCTACACTATATACTAAGGCACTGTTCAATTTAATTCAGAGTTTTTAAACTAAATTGAACTGAACATAAATTTATTTGAAATATAAATTTAAAATAAATGAATCTGAATAGAATACAATAGAATTTAATTTAAAATCAATCTTCTGGGAGACCAACTATCTTAAAGACCAAAAAAAGACCGAAAGAAAAACTAAAAGCTACGCCGGGTCAACCCTCGAGTTTTGAAAACAAAAAAACAGAAGCGCTCAATGTTTTTCTGCGTATCAGTGTAGTTGTGAGATTTCACTCACTTTTAAAGTTCAATGTTTAACAATTGGAAGTTCAATGTTTAACAATATAAAGCTCAATGTTTGTCTGCGTGCCAGTGTAGGTGTGAGATTTCACTGATTTTAATGTTTTACTCATCCGTTCCGATGAATAGTCTACGTTTGCTTTTTGCACGGTTTTTAATAAGATGTTTTGTTTGATAGTGAGATATTATTATTGTATGTTAGTGGTGGGTTTAAGTAGTGTAAAAGTGAAAGTTAAAAAGGTGTGTGAGTGGGGTATATGTTTAAAATAATGTAGATGAGTGTGGGGTAGTTTCTAAAAATGGAAACGTAAAAATTGATTGGGACGTCCAGAAAAGGAATACGTAAAGAATTGATTGGGACGGATGAGTAATGTTTATCACTAAGAATCATAATGTTTGTGTACGTGCTAGTGTAGCTGGGAGAATTCAGTGGTTTTGATGTTCAATGTTTAACAATAGATGTTTGCTTGCCCCCAAGTGTAGCTGTGAGATTTCACTGATGTTCAATGTTTAACACTAGGAAGCACAATGTTTGTCTGTGTGCTAGTGTAGCTGGGAGATTTCAATGGCTTTTAATGCTCAATGTTTAACAATAGAAAGCACAATGTTAGTCCGCGTACTTAGTGTTGTCATGAGATTTCACTGACTTTAATGTTTAATGTTAAACAATAGAAAGTTCAATGTTTGCTTGCCCCCAAGTGTAGCTGTGATATTTCACTAACTTTGATGTTCAACGTTCCACATTACAAAGTTCAATGTTTGTCTGCGTGTTAGTGTTAATGTGAGATTTAACTAGTCAGTGGCGGGTTTTTATTAAAACAAAACATTTGACACAACTTGGTGTAACTAGTATTGAAATATTGAATATGTTTTATAAAACCCTAAAGGTTATGGTGAACCCAAATTCCCCTTAAAACGATTTCTACGGTCTTAATCAGGGCTTATGGTTTAGCATGAGGTGCAGAGAACCCTAAGCACTAATTAAGTGTTAATTGGATGTGGGGTGTTACTAAAATTAAACATTTGACACAATCTGATGTAAAATATTGTGGCTAGTATTGAAACATTTAACATGCTGCTGTGAAATTTCACTACTTTTAGTGGAAGGACAATGTTTGTCTGCATGCTACTGTTTATGTGAGATTTATCTGGCTTTAATGTTCAATGTTTCAATACAAAACACCCGATGTTAAATTAGTTTGTTTCAAATGTTTATTTTAATTTAAGACACCGACAGTGAAATCTCACATAAACATTAGCATGTAGACAAGCATTTTATCTTATTATCGTTAAATATTGAACATAAAAATTAGTTAAGGTTAAAGGTGGGCTGTTTCAAATTCGTACTGTCCCATTTCAAGTGGGGGCGGAAGCGGTAGTTATATACCAATCAATTTACACATTTTTACAATAACGTGCAATGCTATTACAAGAACAGTTTTTTAAATGTTTATCAATATATTGAATTCAATAATTGAACATATTTAATTTTCATGACTTTTGCACAGACATAACATCACCTCAATTATAGTACTACTGTTCTTGATTCAACTGAAAAAAAGTCATTTGGTTGCAGATCTTGGTGTTTAATTTCAACTAGGCTACAAACATGGATGAAGATCAAGATAATGGATTGAGCACCAAAGATTCAAGAAACCGTAGTAGATTTGAACTTGCTGATCTAAATAGCTTTGTCTCAGACTTTCAGAACAAAGTATGCCAATCTGTAGAGGTAATTCTGTTCATACATGTTTTCATTTCGTATTGAAAATTTGAGATACAATTTGTAGTTTGAGAATTGAGATGCTTGTGATCATACTACAGAAGCATTTCAAGCCATGGAAGACTGATGATAATGGCAGTAAATCAGAGTTCCTTCATCGGCCGGGCAAGGGAGAGTCGTCTCCCAAAGAGTTGACCTTAGAAAAGCAACTGCATCCCTGGAAACAAAATCCAGCATGGGTGGATCATCCCCCTGATATAAAGGTCAACAACTTTCGATACTTTCGTATTAATTGGATGAGCAGATCAATAGATAATTTATTACATTGTTAATCGCTGAATTGACTTCTGGTGCAGGTAGATATGCCTACAGGTTCTATTTGCAACCTGAATTTGGAAGTGAATGTTGGTTTGCCACCAGAAGCCGTGTACAACATTCTCACAGACACTGCCAACAAGAGAGTTTTTAAACATATTAAGGTAACTCAGAAATGTAACCTTGAGGAATGATGAAAACTGAAATCACATGACAAATTGTTGCATTTGGATTAGCATACCTTTCAGCTGCTTGAATTAGAATCATGTGACGTATTTCCCAGGAAGTAATATCGCGGAAGGTCTTAATCGATGATGGATCGAGGCAGGTCGTGGAACTAGAACAAGCAGCAGTTTGGAGATTCCTCTGCTTCTCTGGAACAGTCTCAGTTCATGTTCTAATTGATCAAAACAGGCGAGACCGTACGGTAGGAAATCCGAAATCTTGTTCAAGTAACACTTACTTGTTAGTACTCAAACATGACCTAGTTGTTTTTAATGACATGGATAGATGAAATTTAAACAACTAAAGTCTGGATTCATGCGGAGATTTGAAGGGCACTGGAAAGTGGAACCTATTTTTATCGATGAGGAATTATGCCACCCGATCAAGCCTAATACTTCGACAGACTACATTACCTGCAGTAAAGGCAGGGGAAGGATTGGTTCGAAAGTGAGCCTAGAGCAGCTCGTTCAACTAGCCATTGCTCCACCTGTGATTTCCTGGTATCTCGGGGGAATTACTTCCAAGAATACAGAAACTTTGGTTGACGATTTGTGTGTTGAAGCTGCCAGAATCAGGCAAGAATCGATCTCTGAGACTTCTCATCTGCCTGAGGAAAAAATAAGCAAATCTCAATCAGGTGACGCGTGTGATGTTAAACATAGATGGGCTTTGAGAAGGAAAAAAAGCAATGCATTAACGTAGAAGGCTGTCGTCAACATCAAATACCTCTTGAACTCTCTAGGTTCTCTGTTTATCCTCATTTTTTAAAAACTTTATGATTCGATTGAGTTACATACCGTATCATTGTAAGAGATGTAAGCTAGCCTGAAATGAGCATAATCTTGTCGAAACATGGTCATGTTCATAGGAACATATCCTGAGAAACAAACAGTCTTCAACCGTAAATATACATTGTTGACCTAAGGAAAAACCTAGACAGAAAACGCAGGAAATGCAGATAGTAAGATGAGTATCTGCAAAGCTAGTCTAGTAAGCAGAATTGAGCAGAAAAGCGAAATTCCAAAATTGTTCAAGTAAGTGAACATCAATGTGATTGATCCACATTCCATGCTAATTTAAGCCGCATATGCAGCCTGTAAACTAGAGTTAACGAAGGCAGCGAGAGTATGAATTGTGCCAATCGACGATCAAGATGGAGGATTTACAGCTGCGGGACTCCATTATCAAACTCGATGATGCTGAATTTGCTAACATCAACAAATTCCACGATTTTCCCAGAGAAGCTATGCAAAGATACAAAAATTCAAACCAAGATCTCTATAAACTCGTACTGAAGATGAAGATCTATGATAACGACTATGGTTCTGCTTCTCTAGCTACTGAACTGATCTTAGACGCTTTGAATTACTTGGAATTGACACTTGGGTTTTATGTGCTAAAGTTACGAATTTGATACGGATGTTTGTGTTTCAGATTGCGACGTGACAAATATGATCGACGCCAGCCGCATATATATGTGTTTGGTGTAATGTGGATAGGGGGCGGAAAGGTTTCTTGGTGAAGCAAAAATTAACTTGTACTACATTAGTACGTGTTGTAGCCTTGTAGGTGATTTTCATCTGCTACTTCTGTTTATGTGTCTTTTCATCCACATCCGAATTGGAGAAATCTAGAATTCACAAGAAGAGATGGGAGGACAGATAATTCAAAGCGTCTAAGATCAGTTCAATAGCGAGAGAAACAGAACCATAGTCGTTATCATAGATCTTCAACTCTGGTACGAGTTTATAGAGATTTTGGTTTGAATTTTTGTACCTTTTCATAGTTTCTCTGGCGAAATCAGGGAATTCGTTGATGTCAGCAAATTCAGCATCTTCGAGCTTGATAATGGAGTCCTGCAGCTGCAGATACTCCATCTTGATCGTCGATGGGCGTAATTCATACTTGCTGCCGTCAAATATCAGTGATTCCGGGAAGAATAGAGCCTCCGGCAGCTGCCTGTTAGGCTTTTGAGTAGAACGGATGATTTATATAGTCCTTCATTCAGAGCACAGAGTCCGGGTAAATTTCATTTTTAGTTCCCTAAGTGTTGGTCCCTTTCAATTTTGATCCCTAAACTGATGAATTTTATACTTTTGGTCCTCTAAGACTAAGACTAAAATATATAATTCCCCGTGCACAAGCTCAATAACTCCAATCATCTCCAAGTCACCAAAATTCACTTCCACATAATCAACACAACACACATGACACACTCTAAAAGTCTCTAATACATGACAACACACTTAGGCAAGTTTCCCTCCAAAATAGTATTTACCCTAATAATTTTTTCCCATACTTAAAAGTGTTGTGTGCTCTGAATTGTACCGGACTTGAGGGAGATGCCACCTTTGTTTCTAAGAGCACCCCTATCCATAAACCAAATTGTAGTTTGGTTCACAATTTGGTTCATGAAATAGTGGTTCATGAACACCTCTCAAATCGAGTGTGTTATCCATGAACCACTTACTTTTGACCAACTCAGAATAAACATTGCTTTTTTTTGTCCTCTTACTAATTATAACATTAAATTAAAAAAAATAATAAACATGTGGGAGTGGGACACTTGTCCCACTACCAACCTTTCAAACGGTTTGCCATTTTGTTCACAAATGTCAAATAGAACTTGATTTGGAGCAAAATAGCTGCTCACAAACCATTTTTGGTTCATGGTTACTTGATGTACAAACCAATTTTTTTCAACAATTTGGCCTCATGTACCATTTTTTGTTCATGAATAGGGCTGCTCTATTAACAATCATAACGGTAAAGTACTGCTTGCTATCTTCACATATATTCTCAAGTCTTCTTTTTCTGATAATTTACATTGTTCCTTTCGGACATATTATGAGCTAGACCTCATTTGTGCAATGCATTTATTGTTGCTTAAACTTATCAAGATCTCTATTTGGGGATGCAATTTGGGGACGTTTTAAGTTTCCAGAGCTCGCAAATTATCTTTAGTGCTTCATAATTCGTCAAACGTCCACATAAACTTCCACATTAATGCCAAATCACCAAAGTGATAAATCTACATATGAAACCAAATAGAGGACCGTATATGTTTGTATTAAAAAAAAAGACCAAATACGAGAGGACCAAGACTTAGGGGACTAAAAGTACAATTTACCTCACAGAGTCTTCCATAATCACAAATTCACAATTGCATTTAATTTGCATGGCTGATGAGTGATGATCCAAACCCACCGGGTCGGTCGATCCGGTTCACCGATCAAATGTTGATCCAGTATCTTCATCTCGTGATAGTACTGTATCCATTTTTATTTATTTTTTTAGAAGAAACGTGATGATATATATTGAAGTTGGACCAATAACACCTTAAAAGGCCTTGTTAAGGTGATAATGTTATCCAACTTATATATGTGTTAATATTGGCTTTCACAAGCGATGTGGGATATTCTAACACGCCCCCTCACAAGTAGGTCGCGGTTAGTCGGCTCTACTTAGGTTGAAATCGGCCACGAGTCCGGGGGAGTATTGGAGAAATTTATATAAATGGTTTGAGTCCACACTTCCCAACTGTTCGAGCTTTTGGGAGAGTTGGATTCCTATCAAAGGTTGAATGAGCCCACGGGTGAGGGGAGTGTTACAGAAATTAAGTGGATTAATTTTACAAATCTCTATTAGTTCGAGCTGGTGGATGAGATGGAATTTTTTTCATCTTATAAGGACCTTGGTTGAGCCAGGTCTCGGGATCGAATCCCGCTACTCACATCTCCACCTGCATTAAATTCTCCACTCGTTGGACTCCCCAAAGAGGTTGAATGAGCCCACGAGTGAGGGGGAGTGTTAGATAAATTACAAGTGAATTAATTTCACACCAGCAAAATGCTCAGAAGGAAGAAACAATTGAACTAATAAAAAACTGCAAAGATAGAAAAGATAAAACAGCTGCTAGCTTGTGGCACAGATTATGTGCTAGTTGGTTTGCGCTCGTCGAACGTGGGCAACAAATGAGGGAATAACATCATAAATAAAGGAGAAGATACTCCCATTTTCAGGATCACGGCTGGAATCCCCTCTGTTGATGCCTTTCAAAACCTGTAGTGCATCACCCTCAATAATCAAGTTGACATAACCCAGCCGCAAAGCAAGATTGATACCCAACTGTACCGCAAGTAACTCAGGCCTCAGCAGTGACTACAGAAAACGGGCCTGAAAGTCTCTTCCGTTGCCATGCAAGTACAAAACCATTGTGATCTCTGCAAACAGTAGCAATGCTGCCGAGCTGACCATTACACTGGACCTTTGCGTTGAAAATCACTTTAACCAACCCAGCTGGTGGAGGACTCCAAGGGCCAGGTGATGTCAGGCTATCAGAGACTGTGGCAGGAATGTAAACAGTACGATGTGTCAAATGAAACTGCAAATAATTAACTGTATCCATTAACTCGTATCTTATCTTGATGGTTTGTATTATACTAGTATGCTTGATATGATGAACTTTTTTTTTTTTAAAACAGAATTTTTTTTATTTTGTTATGAATATGCAAGTACATATAGTGTGCATTAGACGTGCACACATATCCGGGCAAACCCGATCATCCCACACCTCAAAAAACATGATCAAGCCACACTGATAGAAAAATTAAGCAGCAACATGTTTAATGCATGTGGCACTTCAATACTTTCGTCAAACAATGCTAGCTCAAAAACATTGACATCAATAATCTTGTTTACGTAAAGAAAAACACAAACAAAGATAGAAATTGCTAGAAAACCAGTTACAGTAACTGGTGTTGAAGTAAACTGCAAAAAGAAAAGGAAATCCAGAACCGTTGAAGTAGTAGATAGGAGGCCATCAATTCGATTGATCCCCGTTCCATGCCAACTTAAGCCGCATATGCACCCTGTTTTGTTGACTTAACGAAGAAACCAAGTTGTCCCAGAAAATCAGATGCCACGCTCTTTCACAGTATTTTCTTTAAAAATCGTTTCAAATGTCACTTGTCTTAAGTCACTCTTCCAATCCGCCTGCTCTCTTACTAGATTACATAGAAGCTCTAGGCAAGAAAGGTCTCTTTCTGGTTCTCGATGGGGCCGAGGAATGGATTCAACTAGCGTTATGAACTTAGGACGGCAAAAAGAAAATAAGCCGCTCAGAATGTCAGAAAAAACCGACAGTGACCGTGTACGATTTTCTCGTCCTAAGAGATCTTCTAAAACCAAATCCTGCAAACGTATAGTAGGGGCACCCGCAATATCTTCTTCCGTAAGCTTACCAATGCATGGGTCTTTGGGAGCATAAATTGAAAGGTAACACCAACAGAAACTTCGGAACCAAGTTTTGGTAAAAAGTCTCTTAAACTCAAGAACCAAGATGTTGGAAGATCCGTGTTACAGCGCAACACTATATCAAACTCTCATTCCTTTAAAGACGTTGAAATTTCCAATGGGGGGACATATGGACAACCCCAATATTTGAAACTACAAATATTCGGAACATTAAGGACCAACGTCTTGCGGTCATGCTGATACACCTGCAGGGTTAAGAACTTGAGAGTAGGACTCGAAATCTCAACTTGTTCAAAGCCATAGCAATTGTGGAATGACAACTCAATTAGACTAGGAAACTTAAAGATGAAGTCGTGGAAAAAGGTACTTTCAAGATGATAGTCAGTGAGCAGTATCAACGTAGTCAAGTTCCGAGACTGAGTAGGTCCTTGATCAAAAAATTCCACAGAGCACTCAAGATGATCCAGTGCACAGAACTTGAGGTTATTCATTCTACTGAGATTGATCTTGGAAAAACTTCTGCATTCACGCATGTACAAGTACTCAAGCAAAGGGCATTTCTCAAGAATATTACTCAACAGGCCATTGCCAATAGCACAACTACGGTCCCTATCCATTGAACAGCTAGTCTCTCCTATATCAACACTCATCAAGTGTAAAGCCACCAGAGGCAAACTGCTTATGTATTCACCAATCGGTTTCTCAATTAGGCAATTCTCTGCAGTTAATTCTGTCAACGACTTGGATTCAAACACTCGGGAAGGTAAAATAAACTGCTTGCCAGAATAAGAGAACTGAATATCAAACTTCTTCACCGACAGATAATTCAAAGCGTCTAAGATCAATTGATTAGCGAGAGAAGCAGAACCATAGTCGTTATCAGAGATTTTCATCTTGAGTATGAGTTTATAGAGATCTTGGTTTTTACTTTTGTACCTCTGCAAAGTTTCTCTGGCAAATTTGGGGAATTCGTTGATGTCTGCGAATTCAGCATCATTGAGACTGATAACGAATTCACGCATACGCAAATCCTCCATCTTGATCATGGACTGGCGCAAAGCATACGCGCTGCCTTCTAAGAATAGAGCCTCCCCCATCATCAACATTGTTGAGGGTAATTTCTCGCGATCCTTCTAAGTGCGTCAGAGAACCTTCCACGCTCCGAGTCTCGAGTGCGGGTGCTTCCTTGGAGCGCTTTCGTCCGAGCTCCCGAGGCAGAACAAAACTTCGTTGGTGGCGACTTAGCTCGGGAGTAACATCTCTCGAGTTCCCAAGGCCCGACTTCGTTGGAGTGACATAACTCGAGCTCCCAAGGCTCGACTTTATTGGAGATTCACACTTAGAGCTCCCAAGGCTCGACTTTGTTGGTGAGTAACGTAGCTTGGGAGTACCTTCCCTCGAGCTCCCGAGGCTGATTGGACTTCGGTGGTATCTGCTTCCTTGGAATGCCTTCCTTCGAGCTCCCAGGGCTAGACTTTCGTTCGAGCTCCCAAGGCTTGAATTCGTTGGAGAATATTTTACCTTGAACCTGAAAGGGAAAGGTGGGG